>JAAGEH010000045.1:49343880-49361513 GCA_011751065.1 Lasiurus cinereus | reverse complement strand
CTCTCCTCCCCACTCTCTGTCCTCTCCTCCCCACTCTCCGTCCTCTCTCCTCCCCACTCTCCGTCCTCTCCTCCCCACTCTCCATCCTCTCTCCTCCCCACTCCCTATCCTCTCTCCTCCCCACTCCCCATCCTCTCTTCTCCCCACTCTCCGTCCTCTCTCCTCCCCACTCTGTCTTCTCTTCCCCCCACTCTCCATGGTCTCCAGCTCTCCTCTTCCCCCACTCACCCTCTTAGTCCTCTCTTCCTGCTCCCCGCCTCCTCTTTCCTCCCTGCTCTCAGTCTCCCCCTTCCCTTTCCTCTCACCACCACCCCTCTTGCCCATCCTTGGTACAGAGTCTGCAGGAGATTATTAAAGGGCTGGGGTGAGAATAGAAAGGGGTCACCAACTGCTCTTTGCTTTGGGAGGGCCCTTCAGCGAGGGGGGCGGTGGCTGGAGCCCTGGGCAGCACGGACAGGTCTGTGAACATCCAAGTTCAAAGCTTTGTGGAAAAGGCTGCTCCCTCTTAACCTTGGTGTCCTGTGGGTTAATTCTTTACCACCCAAAGTAAAATGATCCCAGTCAGGTGGCTTAGTTGACTGGAGCATTGTCCCAAACACCAAAAGGTCAGAGCACATACCTAGGCTGCATGTTTGAACCCCAGTCAGGAGGCCACAGATGGATGTCTCACAGTCATATAGATCTTCCCCCACCCCCCTCTAAATAATCAATAAAAATATCCTCAGGTAAGGACTAAAAAAGAATTATTTTTAAAAAGTGAAATAGAGGTCTTGACCCAATTCATTTTTCCCCTGTACACTTTCCTCAAGCCTTTGTCATCTGCTACCTGCTAGCTAGCAAGGAGAGTGGCCGTGTCCCCTCCCTCAGGTCCCTGGCTCTGTCTGTGAATTCCTTTGGGGTCTGTAACCCCTCCTGCTGCAACTGAAACCTATTCTGGCCCACAGAGCCCAGCTGGGGTCCTAGAGTGCAGGCCCCAGGTACATGGCCTGGCCCCACTGGGATCCCTGAGCCCTCGCTCCTCCCCCAGCCCTGCCTCAGGGTGGCTGGCTCTGCCTGGAAGCCAGGTTGCCCTTGAGCTCTGGGATGAAAGGAAAGAAACGCCGCTGGCATCACCTGACTTCTGTCACTCTCTTCTTTCCACCTTTGGAATTCCTTCCCATCATCACTGACTGAACCTGGACAACACCTCTTGTGTTAGCTCCTCCCTGGTGTGTGCAGGAACCCTTGGGGTGTCTGTCCCCCGAGGCAGGCAGGATCCCTTGCCATGGGAATAGCACCCTATGCTAGCCTCCACTCATGCAGCCTGCATGCACCCCACTAGCCGGCTGCAGGGAGCAGGGGTGTTTCTCCACACAGTGGACTAAGGGGACCATCACCTGGCACTTGCCAACAAGCACAGATAGTTTCTGAGCATCTGATTCAAAGGATGGGGTTCAGCTGCCTGGGAAATGTGGCAGATGCTGGAAGAACATCTGACCGGCTGAAGTCCCCCAACTCCCCAGGGCCTCACCCTGGGCCCAGTCAGCTAGGTCTGCTTCCAGCCCCTGCCAGTAAGCTCTGCTGAAAGGAAGGAGGAAGGGGTGTTGATAAGTGTGGGCTTACAAAGTTCCAGAGCTCAACTCAGCTTGCCAAGAGATGGTGGGGCTCATAGAGGGAGCCCAGGGCAAGAAGGGTATTCCAGCTCCTAGTCCAAAGTCCGATGAGTGCCGGAAGCCAATTCCAGCATGTCAGGATTGCAAGTTTCATCGAAAGGTTGATGGAACTTGGGGACTCAACAAGAGCTTAGTCACATATGTTATCACCTGCTGGAATGGCTGAAGGCATTTCCCCAAACCTGAAAAGAATGCATTAAATTGATTGTTTGCTGCCAGACAGCTCAGGGCATCTTAATCTGTATGTTATTGCCTCCTACTGGCCAAACACCTGAATAGCCATAGGCTCTTTCCCATTCTGACAGTGCTTCTGTTTGAAACCCTACCCTTTGAAGTGTATTATCTCCACCTTGCCTTAGGACAATTTGTGTTAATAAAAAGCAAAGGATCCTGAGACAAGGAGAACTTAGCTCCTTTAGCTAAAGTTCCTCTGACCCCCAATGCCTTTCAAAATTATCTTTCGTCTTTGAACTCTTATTTCAGTTACACACAGCCTCTCTCCAGATTGCTGAACCCTTCTTAATGCTGGAACAAGAACCATGGCATTAGTGGCGCCCCGAACTGGGGCTTCCTGAGCCCTTGTAGCACCAACAGGTGAGCCCCATGTCCAGGCGTTCCTTTTGTGACTTTCCAGGGGCCGGGCCCAGCCTCGCGCACAGGAGGTTCTCCCTGGAGAGTGCTGCCCACACACTGCCCTGCCAGTCACTCACCATCCGCTTCATCTCCTTGGACACCTGGTTGCTGCCCAGGTGGTTGTAGAAGGGGCGCTCGGCTCCCCAGTGGGGCGGGTTGTGCCCAATGGAGTTGGTTCTCTGGCGATTCATCTTGGCGATCATGGCCTTCTCTTCTTTCTGGGAGAGCAACACAGATGCATCAGCCTGTGGGCAGGGCCCACCCATGTGGAGTTTCTCATCCCCCAGGTGCCTGATGCCCAGGGGTTAAAGCAGCTAGCTGCCCTTTTCTTCTCTGCACAGCCTGGAGCCCAGAAGTCTGCCAAGATCCTAGGGCAGACTGATCCCCCCAAACTCCCCAAAGCTGGCCTGGCTGGCCCAGGAAGACAGTGAGGTGTCTGTGAGGAAGCAATTGGGCCTGAGACATCTGTCATTCACCTGGAATTCTTAGGGGTGGGCTGAGCAGGCACTTGTAGGTGTCTGGGGGTGACAGAGGAAGAGGAAACTTGGGGTTCCAATCTCGGCTCAACTTATCAAAAAATGGTGTGTCCTAGCAGAGCAGCAGGTGGGACAGGCCCTGTGACCCAGAAAGCAGCTTCCAGATATTTGGGCCATTAAAATATGAGATTCAAGGGCTGATGTGCATTGTACAAATACACAAACAGGGCCTCAGCCAGACATGTGCCAACCACATCTCTTCTGTCCATCTGCCCATGACATCCAGCCAAACAGGCTCTGCTGAAGGTTTGGAGATCACCTCCCCCGCACCTGCCCGAGCTTAAGAAGGAGTACACTGAATAGGGGTGCAGAGGTAAGAGGGTAGACTGTTGCAGCTGCCACTGCTGGGGGTGAGGCTGTCACTGTCTGTCTGTCTCCATTTCATCCTTTCTGGACCACTTGTCATGCAGGAAGAGCCGAGACCCAGAGAGCCCAGGGCAGAGGGCAGGAAGGTGCGGCTCCTGGGGGCCTGGGAGCAGGTAGAGGGGGATGTGAGGAGAGGCCTGCGAGGGTTCACCTCATTTATACTCTAGCCAAACAACAAGCACATGTTTAAAATTGTGTCAACTTAGCCCCCAATGTGTCAACTCTCTCCAAAGTGCCTTCCATCCCCACCCTCTCATCACAACTCCCACGGAGGCCCCCCGCAGCCAGACCGGTGTTGTATCCGGGTGCTGCCGAGGCAGGACAGGTGCTCAGAATTCCCTCTCAGGGGCAGGGGGAAGGGGGAAAGGACTGTCCCAAAGAGCCCTGCCTTCCTTGAAAACCAACTTTTGCTCTCTTCCAAGACTTTCCCTGAATGGTTCTCACAGTTTAATTCCATCCTGAGTCTGACTTCTTAGGAAGGAAACAGAAGCTTTTCTCCACCACAGGGCTCTGACCAACAGATAAATTCAACTGAAAGATTCACCAGTACAAGGCATTTCAGTCTTGGGAGAAAGAGGAAATGTTCTCATCATTCATTTTAAAAATTAAGTACCTGGAACATGACACTATTAAAAATAGAACCCTGAAGTCTGCTGATAATTCAGTTTTATATTTTGGTAAGTGTGGACTGAAACAAAAGGAGGAAGGAGAAAGAGACTAGAAAGGGAAAGGGGAAAAGACAGAGGTTCAAGAAACAAAGATTCACAAGTTTGGGAGGGGACAGGAGAGAGAGAGAGAGAGAGAGAGAGAGAGAGAGAGAGAGAGAGAGAAACAAAAGTCCGCTTTGTCCCAGCAATAGCAGAGAAGTGAGGTGACCACATGGGAGACACAGATCTCCTGGAGGCTGCATTTCCAGCTCATGACCTTACTAAGCATTGTTGCTAACTGATCTGAGCCTGAGCGTTTTTGCAACAGAAGCAAATTGAAAACATCCCCGCTTTGCAGGGCTCCTGTAACTCTGATGTCCTTCCAGGGATGCAGGCGCCATGGCTGTGTAAGGAATTCATGACTTGACTCAAGCAACGAGTAAGAAGAGAAGGCAGAAGCAGGCCCAGGAAAGTTCCTCCCCAGAGAATGGAGCCCCTGAGTCTCCCTGCCCCAGCCCCTGCCCCCAGGTCCCCCCTTTAGCCCCAGCCCACAGCCTTCAGCCCCGGGCCCGGACCCGCTTCTGGGTGCAGCGCAGGATGAGGAAGGTCTCGATGCTGTGCTCCTTGAGGTAGGCGTTGCGCTCGCCCCCACAGCCTGGCTCCACCTCGTAGTCCCCGTTCAGGTAGTTGAGTGTGGCCTTGGTGATGTGGATGCGTCTACAGGTGCAGATGAGGCGGGAGAAGAGGCGGGAGAGGAGGGAGAAAATGGGAATTCAGAGCTCTAGCTGCCAAGCAGAACCCAGAGGCACTGACTCAATCCTGGTTCCAAGTGTGGCTCCAAAGCAAACCCCAGCTCGATCCCCACTTGACGTCCTGTTTCCCTCCAACGTCATCAAATGGCTCAGGTAGCGTGCGTCCCAGCTGGCGACCCCATGGCCACACTACCTCACATCAATGGTTCACTGTTGTAACGATACCACACGTTTTTACCCTGCCAGGAACACAGCCTGCAGCCTCAAACTTTACAAACCTGGTCAGGAGCCAGCAGGGGCTCCTACTGACTACCGACTGCGTCCGAACCCCCACCTGGCACGAATGTGCTTCTTAACACAGCTTTTCCCCTCGATCCCTAAAAAGCCATCTGTTCTGCTTCCATTCCTTGGATATACTATGTTTTCCTACCCTGGGTATGTCCTCGACCCACCCCTCAGCCTGACACTCTCCCCACCCCACCTTCCTCATCTGTCCAAATCCTGCCCATCGTTCTGGCCAGCTCATTCTACCTCCTTTCTGCCTGGACACCCCAGATTTATGTGGGGCCTCCCTCCTCCAGAACTCTGCCCTACCTCCTGCATCTCACCTCCCACCACGTTTTGTGTAAACAGCTTCTGGATGGAGACTCAGGGAAGCTGACCTGATGCTCCCTACCACCTGCCCTGGTGTCCTGTAAGTAAATTGCCAAGTTGAATAGTTTCTGCTTAAACTTTGCCACCCCAGGGTTTAAGGGACTCCACCCTGCCCACTCCAGCCCCACCCCTCACGACAGTGGCCCTGAGTGAGACTGGGTGGGGGGCTATGTCGGGGCCCTGCCCACAGCCCTCACTCACCCAGCCTTGCCTCCAGCCTCCATGTGGTTGGCCAGGGTGACGTCGTTAGACCAGACGTCGAACTGCCACTTCCTGAGACCAAGGACACCGCAGTGTACTCGCCCGCTGTGAATTCCCACGCGCATGTTCACGTTCACCCCCGTCACCTCCCGGACCAACCTGGGGATGGAGCAGGGGTGAGGCTGGGAGAGGGTCATGGGCCAGGCACACAGAGTGGGAGTGAGGCTGGAAGGCAGGCGGTCAGGGAATGTGGCAGAAGGTGCAGGGGTCAAAGGTCATTTCTCTCTGAGCTAGTCCAAACCCAGTCTGAGATCCTCTAACTTGCAGGGTGGGGCTGGGCGCTGGAGCTCAGGAGCTGTGAACTGTGAGGTGCTGCTTCCTGGCTTGGCCACAAGGTGGCGTGACACCTCACACTAAAACCCAGACCCCACTGCCTCCCCTTCACTAGGATGCCTGGAGCCATTGCTACCCTCAGTCCATTACACCGTGTTTTGAAAATGCAAATGAACATTAGTGCCAACTTGAGCCAGACAGGGAAGTTAAGCCAATACATACCCCATTCATATAATGATCTTGGCTTTATCCACATAGCTGGACAATAGAGAAAGGTGGGTAATAGAAGACATGTGTCTGCTCAGGGAAGAAGGGGAGTCTAGGCAGGGGTAAGGACAAGGTGTCCCCGATGTGCTAGAAGAGAGCTCCAGTCCCTGCTACCCAGGGGGTCCCCAATAGACAGGTGGCCATCCAGGGAGTAGGTCAGAGCGTGCATCCTCTGTGGGAAAGGGAGTAGGACAGAAGCTAGACATCTCCAGGTCTGTGTCTGGGCTCAGTGAAGGTGGGTTCAGGCATTCTGCGGTAGAGTACACAGGATGCACTTTTTAGGGGCCTGGGCCTTCCCAGGCACCTGGGGATGAGCCCACTCAGTCAGCTGTGGGCCAGCTGACCATGAGGGCTACAGCCCACCCCACCAGGGCGAGGCTGACACCCACTGCAGGGAAGATTTATGTCATCCATCATTTCTCTTGTCCTGGCACCAAGTCTGCAAATAGTTTACTGGAGCCATTCCTTCCATCTGGCCTCTGGCCACTTGCTTAGGTTGGTGATATCTCATTCTGCCTTTCTGGTTTAACTCCAGGGCCACCTCCTCCACGAAGCCTTCAGTGCTGTCAATGGTTGCTTCCTTCACACCTCCCGCCACAGTGCACCTCTCTGACCTGGTGGCATGCCTGGGCTCAGGGCACGGAGCCCCAGCCTCTCTCCCTCAACAGGCTCCATGCTTTCGGGTGAGGGACCCTCTGATGAGCTCAGGCCCACAGGGGCACTCAGCAAGCACTGCCGAATAGAACTGAGTGAAACTTACTGGAGCCAGCCCCTTCCTGGCCAGCTACTCTGACCTCTGACCTTGCCCCCTGTGGCTTTCCCTCTGCCCCTGCCCAGGCTACTTCTGAAGTTCAAAGTTACTGAACCTGGATGCCATCTCTGACCTGCTCCCTTAGATGGCTTGTAAGCTTGGCTTGTTCAGGATGTCTAATGACCAGGGGTGCCTTTTATGGCCAAAAATGACCCAAAACTGGCTCAGACCCTTTTTGCTATACTCCCAGGATAGGTAGGTTTTCTTAAATGGGAACACCTGTGTTTGACCCTCCTTGCCTAGGAATATTACCCTGCAGAGCTATTTACCTGTGAGCCCATCCTTTCTCATCCGTGTAGAAATGGGGAAGAGGTGTCCTATGTCTGTCTGGGGGATGGTGAGGACATGAGGGACCACTGCAGGGCAAGGCCTGCACACGGCATGACTGAGGCTTGCCCTCCGCTCCTGCAGAAAACCCAGCCCCTGCAAAGCCCTCCCTTCCTGCAGGACACGCTCCTTCGGGAAAAGCTTCCCCGGCTGCTGTGGGTAAAGGGAGTCCAGGCGGAGGCTCAACACCAGCAGGTGCAAACGACCCTCCCACCAGGCCGGGTGGTCCTCAGGAGACAGCTCTGCCCCACTGCTTCCAGACTCCATTGGTCCAATCAGGTGGCCAGCAGTTATGTGGGCTGTGCGTCAGTCCGCCTGCAGACAGGCGGTTTCCTGGGAGATGGACAGACCCCTGAAGAGAGACAGCGCCCTGAGATGGACAGATTCCCAGAGACGGGACTTACGAGATGGCCTCGATCATGTCCATGCCCATCTCCACACAGCAGTGGGCGTGGTCAGCCCTCGCTTCAGGCAGCCCTGAGACGCAGTAGTAACAGTCCCCCAGGATCTTAATACGTAAACAGTGATTCTCCTGGAAAGCAAATTAATTTTAAAAGTTAAAAATAGCAGGAAAGTGAAGTGGGAGGGGAAGAAACGGGAAGCAAACAGATTCACTCCATGCCTGGAATAACTTGCCTTTTAGGGCAGTGAGCTCAGACCCAGTCCCCACGAGCAGCCCTGACCTGGGACAGGGACAGGCTTATCAAAAGCCTCGCAGACAGAGGCCAGGCTAAGCAGCCCTCAGGGAAGGATTCCAGCCTCCCCAAGCTCAGCAACTCACTTTCACGGCCCCTGCAGAGGCCCAAGAAGGGTCCCCGGCCCACCGCCCACCGCCCAGGGTGTCACTTCCACTTTGTCTCAAGGTGGAAGAGTCCTCTCTCTGGAAGCCCCTGGCAGGGGTGTGTAGGAGGGGAGGGAGGCAGGCTGTCTGCAGGCCAGCTGGCATCCAGACTCATTCCCTGATCACTAGCCAACCTCACCAGGAAAGTGGCTTTATGGCACCTCATTTGTCCCATCAAACAGAAATTCCTTGGGAATCTGGGCAGTGTTACCTGCAGGCCTCATCCCCCGCCCCCCACTGACAGAGGGCTCACCTCCAACTGAGTGTGTGGCCGGGACTGATGCAGGGCGTGAGGACACACAGCCACCTGCACCAGTCACCAGTTCCCAACAGCAGGCTCTGCCAGGCAGGGCACACCTTGGCTCCGTGCCCACCTCGGCTCCGTGCCCGCCTCGGGGTTCATTGGGTCCTGCCCACAGCACCCTCCCCCAGGAGCCCAGGTCAGGCCATCCCGCTGGCCCTGGCGGAGGCACTCGGTGCTGCAGGCATGGGCAGGGTGACTCACCGCAGCCAGCTTGTCGAAGCGGGCGAAGAGCTCGTTGAGGGTCATGACCAGCTCCTGGGCAGTGCACTGGGATGCCAAGCTGGTGAAGCCCTCGATGTCTGCGAACAGGATGCTGGGGAGACAGGCGGAGGAGGACCCCCGTGAGGGAGGACGGGCAGGGCAGGGGGGACCCCGTGAGGGAGGATGGGCAAGGAGACACGGCCAGGGCCACCCTAGGCCTCAGCAGGGCTGCCACATGGCTGCTGGGGGGAGAGCCCAGGAGGCCCAGCCTGGAGACTCGGGAATGGGGACACTCCCTGCTGCCCGAGAAGCAGCCCAGTCCTCTCTGGGCTCCAGCTGCTGCCCGGGAGGAAAAGGGGGCCTGGCAGGGTGTGTCAGCCTGAGTTTACCACAGACGGGCCAGGCCCCGATCCTCAGCACCACTTGGGCCTGCCCCTGTTGGACCCGGAGCCACCCCTCAAGGCGGCTGGGCCTGGGGACGGGGCTCTGGGCAGTGTTGCAGGACCAAATGGCGGCCTCACGAGGCCTCACTTCATACACGTGGGACTCCAACCCTAAGCTCTCCGTCCCAAAGAAACCCTCCAAGGGGATGGACCAGAGGAAGCCAGGGGGCGGGCGTGGGGAGGGAGACAAAAGGGAACACATCCACGAAGCGTCCCTGAAACCCCCAGCTCACCCCCACCAGCTCCTTTGGCCTCCCCTACTCCCCCACCCCCACCTCGCCCTGGGTGCCCACCAAATGCACCAGCCGGTCCCTACGTTGCACACGGCGGATCTTCTATGTTTCTGACGCTTGAGTTTCCAAGACTGAAACACCTTTCTTTTGTTTCAGGACAGATGACCAGAGTAAGGACCCAGTGCCAGAATGTGTAAGGGCCCCTGGAATTTTTTTCTTGAAATGGACACCAAAACGCAGTGGCGCTCACGTGCTGAGCTACTCCCGGGCTGGCATGGGCTCGCTGTGTCCGTCCCATGGAAGAAGCGGGAAACAGCGCCCGGCGGGCCCCCCCATGGCCCGTGCTGCTTCCACACATCCCAACCGCGGCAGCCCCAGCACGGAGTCCCGCTCTAAGGGAGAATGTAGGACTAACCATACGTTATCATTTTATTCTGCTGTTGGGGGCACTAAGCATGTCTTTATTCTGATGCCTGACATCTGGGGCCCTGCTCACCCTGGGGAACCTTCCCTCTGGCAGCCAGCTCCCCATGTCAGCGCCTCCCCTCAGAGTCAGAGGACCCTCAACCCCCACCCGTCAGGCTCTCACACTGGCCACCGGCCCCTGCCTGAACCACCCAGGGACAGGTGCCAGATACGGGGCAGTCCTGAGCCCACTACCCTGTCTCACTGGTTCCTTCCCACAATAAAGGCTTTGCCCACCTTTCCCCCTCATTCTGCCTCCTGCCCAACCCCTGTGCTTCCCTGCCCGGCCTCCAGGACAGGGTGTGCCCTCAGCCCCGGGGAACTGGAACAAACTATCTTTTCGATGGAAATCGTCTCCCCGCTCACCACACCCGGATACTAATGAAACCTACATTTAAAAACAGTTAGAACTGGGGTGTTGAGAGAGGGGATGGGGGGGTCTATGTAATACTTTCAACAATAATTATTTTTTAAAAAACAGTTGGGCCCTGTTCTAAGCACTTTACATGAACGCATCTAAGCTTCTTTTACAGGGGAGAAAACGGAGGCACAGAGGGGTTGAGTCACCCACCCAAGGCCACATAGGCAACCTGGCTCCTGCAGTGGTCTTAAGTGAATAAAGGCATCGGTCAGTGTCTGGCATGAGGTATGGGGCAGAGGGAGGCGAGGGACGCGTGGGCTGTTGTAGGTGGGCACGCACTCAGCGGCCGCTTGCCAGCTCCCCGAGGGCAGTGGACACAGGGAGGGTCCCCTGTGGCTCCAGCTAGGCTCTCACCTCCCCGGGCACGCACAGGAGGGCAGCCCCACATGCCGAGCCCAGGGCTATTTCCCAGCACCCAGGGTCCTCTAGCCACTCAGATCCCAGCGTGGATCATCAAAGACCACCGCTGGAGGAAAGCCAAAGAGAGTGGGGAGATGGGGGGACGTGACGAGAGACGAGACAAGCGAGAGGAAAGAGAAAAGTGGGGAGCAGGAGGAGCAGAGGGGGAGACACTGGATCCTCAGGCCACAGGGCTCCAGACATCAGACAGCTGCTCCGGGAGCAGGTGGCCATGCGCAGAGTGCTCCGAGATGAAAGGGAGTCGGGATCACCACCAAGCTTTGATGCCTGGTGTTCTGACATGCAGCAGGCTCAGCGCCGCCCAGGGAGTCTCCGGGCCCGAGGCACGCTGGCGAGAAAGGAGGGTGCGAGAGAAGCTAAGGGCTCCAGGTCCCGCTCTGGCTTCCTAACCAAGTGCAGACCCCATCCCCCTGCCACTTCCCGAGCTCTGTCTCTCAGGAGCAGCCCCACTCCACCCCGGAGGCAGGAAACGGTCGCTCCTCGCCTGTGAAAAGCCCCCTCACGTCGCTCTTCTGGACATTCTTCTTTGACTCGGGAAATCAAAGCAAGTTGGGGACAAAATTGGCTGCTTCAGAGTCAAGGAGCACGGTCAGCTGACCTTGCTATTTCTAATGCAAAGCCGGTGACGCCAGGCCCAGCAGCTCTCCCCTCCCTGTCCAAGGCTGGTGAGACCCCATACGAGGAAGGAAAACCGTCCCTGAATGTGGCAGAGGCGAGGTGAGAAGGAAGAAAGAGAAGGGATCACCTGGGCAGCCTGAGGCCGATGTGTGTGAACCAGGGCACCTCCCGAGCTCACCTGAGCCACTCAGGCAAGGCAGGTGCCTGTCTGCCAGGTATGGACGAGGCATGGACACGGCAGGCCTGGGCCATTCTCCTTCCCCACAGGTGCCCTCGCTGGGCCACAGGGAGCACTCTCCTGCACTGCAGGGAGCACTCACCCTGCTAGACCTGTGGCCTTAGGCCTGGGGCCTGTCAGACCCTCACCCCCCCAGAGATGCTAACCTGCTTGTCCTGGGGTGGGGTTCTGCTACTGATTGTTTCTGTTCTGCTTTATTTTAAGCGTCCCTGGTGATTCTCACCAGCAGCCAGGCTTGAGCACCCTATACTAGTTCAAATGTCACCTTCCCAAGACAGCCTCCACCACCCCATTTAAATCTACAGCCCGGCCCACGTGTCTCTCTCCCTTCCCTGCCTCTCTTTCCCCCCTTCGCTTTTCACCATTTAATACACCTTTCTATTACTGTGGTGGTTACTTATCACATGCTCCTGTCTGTTCTCCTACTAGAAAGTAAACTCCTGAAGGGAGGGAGTTTGGTCGATTTCAATAACTGCTGTATCCCAGCCCCACACAATGTCTGGCACAGAGCAAACGCTCAACAAAATGTGCAACGGAAGGACCGAGTACATGAGGAGAGGTCATGTCGACGTGCCTTCTGTTCTGTCTGTCCCCACCCCCACCGTCACGTATACATCTAGCACTATGCCCAGCACACAGTAGGTGCTTGTATTCCTTTCCTAGGACTGCTGGAACCAAGTACCACAAACTGGGGATGGGTGGGGGTGGGGCGTGGGGCTTAAAACAACAGAAATATATTCTCTCACAGTTCTGGGGCTAGAAGTTTGAAACCAAGGTGTCAGCATGGCCATGCTCCCTCTGGGATTCTGGGTACAGCCTTCCTTCCTCTGTCTGGTGGCTGCTGCCAACCCCTGGCCCACAGCTGCTCCATGCTCATCCCTGCCTCTGTCCTCACGTGGAATCCTTCCTGTACATTTCTGTCCTCACACCGCAGGCTCCTATTCAGATCAGGACACCAGTCGTTCTGGATGAGGGGCCCGCCCTCCTCCAGCCGGCCCCCTCTTAACTCGATTTCATCTACAAAGATTCTACTTCCAAATAAGGTCCCGCTCACAGATACCAGGGTTAGGATCCCAACGTATCTTTTAGAGGGACAAAAGTCAGCCCGCAAGTATCTAATATATACTGGCCGAATAGAAGAGAATATTCCTAGTTTTAGAGCAACGAAGCGGCAGAACCAGCAACTCCAGTGGCCCTTCCTTCTTCTCCCCAGGCCTCTGAGAACCCCAAGCGTGGCATCTGAGATACGCGCCCGCCTGCAGAGCCCGGGGCCGGCACCCACAGGTGCTCCAGGAGATACTGCACACGTAGGTGTGTGCAGGCCTCCAGGTGACTGAGGAAGCCGGACCCCCGCCTCCAGTCTCCCGGGATCTACTCTTCCGAGACCCCTCCGGGACCTCAGTAGCTGCTGAGGAATCAGGGAGGGCAGGCTCAACAGCTCCTTCTGTGGGGAGGTAGGGAAGAGCAAGCAGCCAGCCAGGGAGAGGGGGCTCAAATCAGGGCTTCTACCTCACATGGCAGCTTCGACAGGGCCTCAGAGAACTCAACCCCAACCCCTGCAGCTTCCCCCACACATTTGTGGGAACACTGCCACCTCCACACTCCCCTGCCCCACTCAGAGTCACACTTCCCTGCCATGGGGGAGGATTCTGCTTGGTGACTGTCACTCTGGGAGGCTCCTGCTGGACCAGGTTTAGCCAGGGCAGACTGTTCGCTGGCCAGCGTTCCTGCTCTGCTCCTTGGTAATTCTGAAGGCCGTTTACAAGCAGCCAGGGTCCAGACGTGCGGTAAGGTGCTAATTCATCGATTAGCTCCCACTTGAGAGCTCATGTGGGCAATGTGAGCAGAAGCCGGGCAGACCCACTCTGCTGTGCGCGCCTCCCTAATTGCCTGCCATCCGTCATTCGCGGCCCCTGCATTCCACTCCAGAGGCAGGAGCGGGCAGGCACCCGTCCCAATTACCACAATGGGCCCTTCAGCCATCTGTCACTGCCTCAGCCCGGCTTCGCCACGTGCATTCTCGGGGAGGCACATTTCCTCACTGATGCTCCCTCTGGCTGCCAAAGGCCCTGTGACGAGATGACGAGATGACGCTGTCACATCCGGCAGCCTCTGAACACCTAGTGGTCTGGGCAGCCGACATCCTGCATTCCTCGGCATTGCTCAGAAGCCTGGCTGGTGTGGCTCAGTGGTTGAGCATCAACCTATGAACCAGGAGGTCATGGTTCTCGTCTCAGTCAGGGCACAGGCCCGGGTTGTGGGTTCAATCCCCAGTGTAGGGTGTGCAGGAGGTAGCCGATCAATGATTCTCTCTCATCATTGATATTTCTATCTCTTTTTCTCCCTTCCTCTCTAAAATCAATAATATATACACCGAGGGGCCAGATTATTATGATCTCTGAACGCAGAGTAATCTGGCCACTCAGTGTAGACCGACCACAGAGTTGGGATTTTAAAATAAGGTTTTCTATGTATAAGAACTGCATTATGGGTAGTTAGAAAGAAGCAGAGGACTTACTAGCCAGAGGCTGGGGCCACTATCTCCTGGTTCCTTGACATATCAAGATTTGCAAGCTTTCCTTTATACATAAGTACCCTGAGTGGCCCGATTATTATGCGTTCAGAGATCATGATAATCTGGCCACTAAGTGTATATATTGCAAGATGAAGGAATTTCTGGAGATGGATGGTGGTGATGTGGCACTATAGGATTGTAAAAGGGGTAAAATTGTAAAGTTAGGTTACGTATATTTCACCACAAGTAAAATAATTAATTGATTAATTAACTAGAAAAGACCCAACCCCGGTGGCTTCCCCAACGGGCCCAGCTGGGTGGTCTGGCCACTGTTCCCATAGCACCCAGCATGGCCCTATCCCACTGTGAGGGCTGGATGTCCCCTAAGGGGCGAGCATGGTGTCTCTTCCATCCACTCCTAGTCACACTAGGCACAGAGTAGCAGCTCAATAAATGTCTGTGGGATGAATGAGATAATCACACAAAGACCCCTTGTATCTATCACTAGTACGGGTGTAGAATTCAGAATACTTTATATCCGGCTGGAAACGGGAGTGCTAGGTGTGTATGGACCACTCCTCACACAGTCAGCTGCCCACAGGGTGCACACTCCACTCACGGGTATCTGAGCACAGCGGACACTGTCGCGAGGTCATTATAATTCAGCACACAAGGTAGCTGGGCCAGACGCTGGAGCGACCTGGGGACGCAGCCAAGTCCTTGAAGGAGACAGGAGAGGAGATGATAACCTTACAAGGGGGGTGGGGGGAGGGTTGTGAGAGACGGAGAGAGACAGGGAGGGAGAGGGAAGGAGTGAGGGCACGGCAGCCCTCCTAGCCTTTGCTGCATTCTTGCACGTAATAGTGGGTGTTACCTCATTTCCACATCTCGGCCACCAGTCCCTCTGCTGGACCCCTGGCTCCTGGGTCCCTGAGAATAAGCCTCTGACTCAAGCCAGTGAGCCCAGAGCCCACACTCCTTCCCAGGTCCACAGAGGAGCCAGGGAGGAACAAGTTTGTCAGCTGGACCAGCACCTTCTGCAGGAGGAGCTGCTCCTGATCAATCTCTGGGCATCCCACCACCTATGACCTTTAAAGCTTTAGGGGTCATATGAGGACAGGTCAATCAGGTATGGGGCCATCCTCATTTAGTAGAGACCCTATGGAGTACCTTCAGTACTCCCTCAGCCTTCTCAACCCCTGAAACCTTTGGGCACTGGGTTACCTGACCTTGACCTTGCCTGAGAGCCTAGGCCAGGGGCCGGGCAGGGGGCTTTACACACTAGACCTCCTGTACCTCCCAGCACCCCTGCCAGGAGCCCCAGGGTCCCAGCTTACGGATTCTGCCCTTTTGTGACTTTTATCACAGTTGTAACTGAGCAGTGCGTTACGTAAATTCTACACCCTTGGAGAATGGAGTCCTACCCACACTTCATACGACACATTTCCGATTTGCTAGCTAATCTGTTGTTGAGCATGTGTCTTTCCGAACAGAAGGTGAGCTTCCCAGTGTCAGACACGATGTCCCCTTCCCCTCCTGTCCTGAGCTAAGTATCTGTGAGTGCGGCCAAGGGAGGCAGAAGAAAAATATCCTCTAACCAAGGAGTGTGTGGCCACCAATGCTCCCATATTACAGGTGAGGAAATGGAGGCTCAGGTAAGGTGATTTGCCCGAGTTCCCAGCACTACGAAGGGACAGAGAGGGGAGGGATCCAGTCTGCTCAGCACAGATACACATCTTGCTCCACAGCAGGGATCTCTTGGTAAGGGTGCCCTGGTGTCACTTGGGTTCTGGCTGTGCCTGTACGGTTATTGTGACCCATGGGGACATGCCTCTAACTTGTGGGGTGCCTCTCTGGCTGGCCTGTTTCTCCAATTCCAATGTCTTCCAAGGCAGAGCACTGGGAACCCCAGCCCAAAGCAACCTTTGTGGGCATGTGCCAGAGGCTCTTGTCCCAGGAATGGGGACAGCACAGCCCACCTCTGACCTTGGCGCTGCCAGTCCCAGGGGGAAAGATGGGGATAGGGCAAGAGGGATAGGCAAGACGGATCTCAAACCCCAGGTCTAACGCCCCAGCAATGGACCTCTGTCCCAGCTGATCTGTCCAGCTGTGGGGGGAGGGGTGGAACGTCTCCATCAGTCCTCACACATCGGACAGGAGAGGATCTGTGGGGCTCCCGGTGTTCCCTGGCCTCGGGCTGCCTCCACCCTTAGCCAGTGGAAGGTCCAACAGCTGCTGGCGGTCCCAGGACGGCCATTCTGTCATTCTTCAGGGGTGGGGGCGGGGAGGTGGGGGTATGAGGCCACAAAGAGTGGTGGCGCCTGTCTGTCACTCCTCCCTGTCCAAACTCCCTCCCATTGGTCTCTTCCCCTGCCACAGAGCCAGTCCCAGTCTGTCACACCACAGAGTTGATTTATTTTTCTTGTGGCCTTGCTCTCGGTGGGGTTAGAGAACAGCATGTCATCACCCTCTCTAAATATTACTGTTCCGCAGAGATTTGACAAATGTGACTCATCACTCGCCAGCTAGAGAATCCCCAGGCCTTTCTTTGTTGATAGGAGGATGATAACAATCATAATAATAACAGCAAAACAATGGCTGCTCCCAATTACTGACCACTGCTCTGTCAGATCCTGTGCGAAGCACTCTCCAAGTCTTACTTCATTGACTCTTCACAACCCTATTATTAGGTACTCTTCCTGGCCTGTTATGCAGATGAAGAAACAGGGCTCAGAGTGGCTCAATGCCTATAGCCAGGCCTGGTCACACAGCCAGGAAACGCTGGGATCACACGCAGAGCTGCCCAAACCCAGGCCTAATTGCTGTGATGTCACCCTCCACCAACTGCTCAACCCCCAACCCCAGCCAGAATCCAACCCAAAAAGAGACTGGAGCAAGCAGGGTGTCTCCATCAAGAGCTGCACCCAGCACTGCTAGCGCAAGAGGGACAGGGCCAGCAGGACATTTGCATATGATCGCTTGGCTGCCTCTGATGTGCACCAGCCATTTCCAGCCTGGCCACTCCAGACAGAATCATGTCTGTCCCCATGAAAATGATGGCATCTTGGCTTTTCTCTCCTTTCATCTCTTTCCTGATTGCTGTCATCAGTCCTAAGCACGTCTGAGAACAGCCTGTGCTGTGGCTGGGGTCTGCTTCTCACCATACAGCTGCTCAGGGTGCTCTGTGATCAGGGCACTGTTCTCTTTTATCAGCTCAAGGTCACAGCCTCTCTGGAGGAGGGGAGAGGGGTGTCACCTCAGGGTGGGCCACACCCTGTGGTGGTGGAGTCAGGCTCTGAACAACCCCTTGCTGGAGGGTCCAAAAAGCCAGCAATTGTGGGGTGGATGGGAGGCTGGGGGGTAAGAATGGGGGACAAAGGTGAGGAGGGTAAGGGACTGTGCAGAGGCAGAGGGGGCAGATGTGCCAGATGTGTTATCCAAGCTGGGCCACAAGCCTTTGCCTTGGATGGTGGACTGTTTCTGAGCAGTGAATTTTCTGGGTTCCCTTTGTGTTCCACTTGAGATATCTCTGAACGCATAATAATCTGGCCACTCAGTGTGTGTGTGTGTGTGTGTGTGTGTGTGTGTGTGTGTGTGTGTTTTCTGAGGTGGGTTTCTTATAGACAGCAGATATATGCATCTTGTTTTCTCAACCTATCTATTACCCTATGTCTTTTGATTAGAGCATTTAATCTGTTTATATTTAAGATTATTATTGATAGGTACTTATTTGTCGCCATTTTTATTCTTTACCC
>JAAGEH010000045.1:49252648-49343780 GCA_011751065.1 Lasiurus cinereus | reverse complement strand
CCAGGACCCCCTGGGACTGCTGGCTCCTAACCACTCACCTGCCTGCCAGCCTGATCCCCTTAACTGCTTTCCCCTGTTGGCCTGATCCTCCTAACTGCTCTCCCCTGCCTGCTTGATCACCTCTAACGGCCTCTGCCTCAGCCCTACCACCTTGACTTTGTCCGGAAGGATGGCCAAAAGGTTGTCCGAAGGATGTTCAGTTTAATTAGCATATTATCCTTTTATTAATATAGATATTTACTGATTTCAGAAAGGAAGAGAGAGGGAGAGAGAGATAGAAACATCAATGATGAGAGAGAATCATTGATTGGTGGCTCCTGCACGACCCCTACTGGGGATTGAGCTGCAACCCAGGCATGTGCCTTTGACCAGAATCAAACCCAGGCCCATGATCTATCCACTGAGCAAAACCAGCTAGGGCCCCACTTGATATTTTAATGAAATCTGTTGAAGGCTCCGCTGTGCTAAGAGCAATCAAGGGAAGCACCTTTCATCCACGCTCTGCCCAGAACAATGCCAGGACCAGTGTGGTATTTGAAGGTGGGACCAAAGAGAAAATTCTGGAAGGGGGGAGCTCAGGGCTTGGAAAGTGTTGGGACTGCTTGGCAGGTTGCCCCTTCCCACCTGAACCATGGGATTTGTTCTAAAAGGGAAGGCTGTTTCTTACACGTCACAAGGTGGAGTTCTCCCGGCTTTAGGGGCTGCCCTCAGACAGGACAGGTCCCTGGTGGGTCCTCAGTCCTGCACACACCACATACACAGGCGCACATACACAGGCACACACACAGAGGCATGCACATGCACACCGTACACATATGTATACACACATGCACACTATACACACAGGCACACACACAGAGATGCGCATACTTGCACACCACACACATGTGTATGTGCACACAGGCACAGGCACATGTATACCACACACATATGTGCACACATGCACACCAGGCACACACACACACACACATTGCTGGAAGCCAAACCTCTCTTCTCTACGTCTTCTCTTGGCCTGGGAGCTCACACAATCTCATATGAACTCCTTTCTCATAGGCATCTGAAAACACCTGCCCAGAAATCAGGCTATGTAAAAACTCCTATTAAAAGCTTTCTGAGACCAATTCTCCCACTTACCCAGCTATGAGATTTTAGACAAGGTCATCTCTGTGTCTCAGTTTCCTTACTTGTAAAAATAGAGATAATAATAGCATCAACCCCTTATATTTATTGTGGGGACTATGAAAGCACTTAGAATAATGCATGGGTTATAGAAATATCTCTACAATATTAACTACTGTTATCGATTATTCCACCACAGGAGGACAGAGGCGGGTGTGAGGAGGAGAAAAGGAAACCAGCAGTCGGAGCTCCTTATCCAGGTTGGGCCCCCTTCCCTCTCTGAGCTCGGTCAGCTGAGTCCCCAGCCTCTGAGGACATCTGCTGGGCCTGGAGACCTGGCCAGGGCAGACTTCTTCCTGACAGTGGGGTGTGGGTGGGCTTCAGGGGAGTTGGGATACCCCCAGACTGGGAGCAAAAGTGTTGTGCAGGGACATTTTTTTCCCCAAAAGCTTTGGGTCTGCTGGAGAGATGGACAGAGGACATGCACACAGGAATAACAGTCAGATTCCAGGGCATACAGGGAACGCAGCGATTCTGCCTGCTCAGCAGGAAAACACAGGTCCTCGCTTGCTGCAGCAGCAGCCACTGGCTCACCGTGGATGCATGTGTGAATGTGTGTGACTTAGGTGATCCATTTAACCTTTTTGTTGACAATGCAGTCCTACACCAATCTTAGAGGACTCGTGGGTCCGGGGGAAACCTGCCCAGGGAAAAAGTAACTCTCCAAGCAAAGAGCTTCTTTCCTGGGCACACGGAGGATTATGGGCCATGCTGGATGGAGGCCACAATATTGCATCAGGTCTCCGTGGAAGTCATAAGCAGATTTTGCACTCTACTAATCTGCATCTGTTTGCACATCACTGCTGTCAGCAGCATCTGTCTAGGGGAGAGCAACCCAGCAATGGAAGGAGCATGGGCTTGGGGTTGGGCCCGTCTGGGTGCACTGGCTTCATCAGTCCTGGTGGAGGCGACCTTGGGCAAGGGTCTTCGTCATTCTGAGATAGCTCAGTCTTTAAACCGGGGATGCTGGTAAGGGTCCCACCTTTCAGGGTTATCAGGAGGATTAGCAGTGAGGTGCACAGCGCTGGTAACATGCCTGGCACACACTGGCTTAGAAGTTATGGAAGCTGCCCAATGGTGATGAAGATTGAGATGATGGTGGAGACATCTGTACTCTCTCTCCCTTGTTAGGCTAGCAGTTTTCCCAATAGCTGGTGGTATCGCTTTCTCTCTTCTTCTTCTTCCTATCTCCTCTTTCTGCTGCCTCCCTTCCTTTCCCCCATCCCAAAAATCACTCACCTTAATAGACTAGAAGGCAGTCCACACAACACACATTCCAAAGCCACCAGATCACCCTGGTGGGCTGTGCCCCCTTGAGGGAAGAGAGTGAGAATACCCATGGTCTCCATTAGTGCTCTGCCTTCCCACCTGCCTTTGCCCCAGCCTCACTCCTACCTCACGTTGTCATGCTTCTGGATGTAAATCTTATGGAACATCATATCCTCCTGCTTGGCGTTGATGTCTGCTTTCATCTCCATGGCAACATGACGGGGAAGGACAGATAGCAGGAGCCGCTCCTGGGGAGGGAAGCAGATGCTTTTGTCACAGCTCCTTCTCTCTGCCTGGCATCAGGCCCCTCTGCTTTCCAGATGGGCTCCTCCACACCTGTGCCCCACCTGCAGGGCAACCTCTCCGACTCATGGGACACCTGCCGGTCCTCGGCGCACATGGGGAAGGTGCTCCTGGTAACCCTCCAGCGCTGAGCTCCTGAGTCAGAACCCTCCGTGTGACCTGAGACGGTGTGAACGTGGGCAAATTATTGGACTTCTCTGAGCTCCAGGTCCCTCATCTGTCAATAGGGACAGGGCTGTTGAGAGCATGAAATCCATTCAGTCAGTCATCAAGTATTTATTGGGCATCTCCCATGTTCCAGGCAACGCGCTGGGTGCCAGGAGTCATAACTGTGAACTAGAGCGTGAACTGGAACCTCCTTCACGAGGTTCCTTGTGAAGGAGTGGGCGCTGGGCAGGGGTGCCTGAGGAAAAGCGGGGCGGTACGAGGTGGCTTTCTAGGGACCAGAAAAATGAGGTGAGGAGGGGCCTCCATATTCACACAGGAGACAGTGGCCCAGGAGAGAGGGAAGGCACTTTGAGAAACAAGTTAAACCCTGTTGAGGAGGTAGCAGAGAGCAGGGAGGGGGCCAGAGCCGCACTGTGGGCGAGGAGGGTCGTGGAGCCAGTGTAGAGCCTGGACCTTGCACCTGATCTGGTTTCTCCTCCAGGCCTGCCTGCCCCGAGAGGCCCAGCTGCTCCCTGGAGGCCGGCCTCCGCTTGCTCTCTCCACTGCCCACAGCCCACTCACTGCCCACTGCCCAGTGTCCACGCCAGGCTCGCTCTTGGAATTCTCCCATCGGGAGCCTTTCAGCTTCCACCCTCCTCGTCCTGCTGTCCTTCACGGGCTTCCCTACCCCTAGAGTGGTCCTGAGACTCTTCTGGCCCCTCCCTCGCCCCCTGGCCCCAGGTGAACACCTGCTCACTCCTGCCCTCTGGGGGTGAGGCTTCCACCAGCACCTCTGCGAGCCCCTCTCACCCACTATCTCCCATCCCAGGCTCCAGCTGCCCACCCGCTGTATGGGCACTTGACCCCATGCTCTAGACCACACTCGCCTTCCCTGGTTTTCATTCCCCAGTGCCTCCTCTTTTTAAGTCCCCTGCCTTGCCCATGACACCCCCTTTCTTTGATTCTCAAAGGTCAAGACCTTGCCCATGTAACTGCTCTTACTTCTCAGAACTCACAGACTGACCCGGTCCTGCTGGTTAGAACACAAGTTCCTAGACTTGTTCTGTCTGTTCTGCATCCGCCTCCACCATCCACATGCAGTTCTCACCCGACGGTGGGATTCTGGCCACGCGGCCGCCTCCCAGACGGCCGCTCCTCAGCCCTGCGCCCTGCCAGTTGTACCGCCCTTCTCATGTCACTCTCCTGCTCCAAACTGCAAGCTCCCCTGGGCTCCACCAGCCACATCAAGTGTGGATTCTCTGGACCCTCTGAGCCCACTCCTATTTCTCACTGCACCTGCCCCCTTGCCTGCCCTGACAGGCTCCCACCCACCCAGTCTTGGCTACTGTCCTTCTCCTTCTGAAGCATCTCTCCCCATCCCAGCCTCAGCCTCTAGCAGGCCTGGGCCTCCTCCAGGTCGGACTCTAGGAACAGATCTAAGCCTCCTCCAGGTCGGCCTCTAACAGCAGGTCCAGGCCTCCTCAGGCCGGCCTCTAGCAGGCCTAGGCCTCCTTCAAGTCCACCCTGGGTAACAGGTGGCCTTCATCCACACTGGGTGCTCTGTCTCCAAGTTTGCCACCTCTGATCTATCCCCCACTGTAAGACAGCAAGTGATCTTCCTAAAACACATACCTGACCATATTACAGGCCCAAATAAAACCCTCCTATGCCGCTTGCAGGGTCAGCCAGGCTTCAAGGTCTCCAGGATTTGGCTCCTATCTCCCCTCCACCTCATGCTCCCCACCCAGCACCCCTTGAAGTGAAACCTGCACTCTGCTTCAGAGCGAGGAAACCAAGCTTCTGGTGGCTTTTGCACACAGCCCCTCAGCAAGAATGACCATCCTCATCCTCACACACAGGCTCACTGCCTCCCCAGGAGGGGGTCCTGGCTCGGGCTGTCAACATCCCCTCCTCACCTGGGCCTTCCTTAGAGCCCTGATCGCTCTGCATTTCAATGACCTAACGTGTCTCCTTCAGTGTGAGCAATGAGACGCCTCCCTGGGATGGAGCTGTGTCCTGCTCCCCTCCACGGCCTCCCGCCACCAAACACTAGGGAACTGGTGAGGGTTGCTTTCCCTGTGGTTGGCCTGGTCTCTCCCGGCACCCGTGAGCATGGCCACTGAAGGCCATCTCGCATTTACCGAACTCTGGGCGAACAGTCACTGGTGATGGAAACACAAACTAAAGGATGAGTCTGTGAAAATATCAATGGCTGGGAGCATGTGTGCCACAAATCGTGTAGTCATCAACTCTACTGATGACTTCTTCAGAAGCTGAGGATCAGGAGGAGTGGGTAGAAGGCGACCGGGGAATCAGGCCAAGTCCCCAGTCATACAGCACCTGGGAGAGTCGCCCTTTCTATAGCAGGCTAGACGAAGAGCTGCTGATGTCTGCTGTGTGAGGAGGCCTGTCCCCATGAACACACCACACCTCCCCGCCGCTCGGCTGCAACATGGTGTTGCGAACCTATTTTCTCCCCCAGGTCCCTATGGATTTGCTGGAATGCCCGGGCTGGCCAGAGCCAGAGCAAGTATACCACGTGAGCTGTAAAGTGCAGATTCTCCTAGAGAAGGGCAGGTGCAGGAGTGAGAGGGACAGTCCCTAACGTGGAAGGGGAAGGATGGTGGCCTGCTCCAGGAGAGAGGTGCTGGGCCGGGAACTGGACCAGAGAGGGGGGGGGGTTGAGGCGTGCAGGGGCTTGGGAGAGAATGGGGTGTAGAGGTGAGGTAAGCTTGTCAAGGAGACAGTGGGACCTCTCAGGGACAACACCAGGCCCAAATTTCCTTCAAGAGGCAGGACCAGGAGCCCAACCGGGACAGGGAGTACATGGAGCACGCCAGGTCTCCCACTAGACGGCAGGAGCCGGGACCTGGCAAGACGAGTCGCAGGCTGGAGAGAAGCTGACACAGGTGGTGACTGAGGAGCAGGGGAGGGGAGGAGGGGGGCGCACGCAGAGACACTGTGGAGCTTTATTACCCTGCTCAGCTGTCTGGATGTCACCAACCCGTATCCCTGTAAATCCCTAGGATAAAGCCAGACAGTCAGAGACTCCCTCACGTTGCGGTAAAACTGCTATGTACTTGGGCCCACAACAAGCACTCCTGCGGGCCAGGGAGTGCTGACACTCTCAATCCACCTCATCAGCCTCTGGTGCAGTGGGGGCGGGGAGGGGTAAGGCAGGGAGAGAAGGGCCCCTTGCTGCAGCCAGACCTGGGCTGCCAGGCTTATTTGCAAAACCCCAGGGGGGGCACTGAAGAGGCAGTGGGCCAGCACTGGGGTAGAGCTCTTCCTCCAGTCTCTCCTAGAGCGTTCCCACAGAGTCAGAAATGTGGGCGCCCTCCAGGAGAAACATTCCCGGGCTGGGCCCCCACTAGGGAGGTGGGGCTGGGCAGCTGTTGGAGCACAGCTGGTGGGGATGTCAGTCTTCAGTCTGCTCCCTGCCAGCTGTGCAAAGGCAGGCGCTCACTCACCTGCTGCTGGTTCTCCCGCTGAGAGTGGAGTCGCGCCTGGATGCACTCCCGGGTCTCCTGGAAGGCCTGTCTCTGGGAGACCTCGGCCGGGTAGTGGGTGCAGACGCCCACGATGTTGGTGCAGGAGAAAATGAGGACATTGGAGACAAGCTGCAGAGGGAGAGAAGAGGAGGGACACCATGCTCAGGCCTGGAGCCGACACCAGTCATTGGAGCCCCAACCCTGACCCTTCCAGCCCCAGAGCACGAGGCTCCCAGGCCCCACCTCAGCAGACACACACCTAGCTGCCAGCAGATAAATGCCAAGGAAGCTGAGAGCAGCCAGGCCTCATGGGTCAGGCTCTCTGACGTCCTCAGAGCCCACAGCCTGGCTGGCCTGCGATGGAGTGTGGCCCTAGGGATGCCGAGTCACTGAATGAGCACACTAAATGTGTCCATAGCACCAAAGGGGGAAAGGTTAGGTGCCCTGGGGATTCTGTGAGTGACTGGGTGTGCGCTGGGGGTGGCAGGCGCCTGCAAAGAAGGCTCCATGAGGGTGGCGGGGTTTCAGTTTGGGGAAGTGTACTAGTGTCCAGCATGAACCAAGGGCTGCCCTTTTGCAGAGAAGCCCTAGCTTATTCCTCCCCAGGGATCAGCGGCATTGAAACAAGTACTGATGCTCACCATGAGCTCCCAGCACTGTGCTCATGAGAGAAGGAAAAGGCCCCTGGCGGTCAGTGCCCACAGGGGGTCTCGTCTCCTCTCCCTAGGCTTCCATTCTTTCTCTGCACCAGCACCAAGGCCCCTCGGCATCCCATCACACCCACACCGGCTGGTGAGCCCCCACCTTCACTCCTCCCCCCACCCCTCACCGATGCCCTTCTCTGTGCTAACTGGGATGTGCATGTGGAAAAATACCACTGCCCCTTGGGTCACAGAGACAAGGTTGGAATTCTTTTGAAAAGATTATTGACTGAAAAGCTACGGGGAAACAAAACACAACACAACCCACAAAAGCAAGTTGACACAGTACATTTTAGATGCCGACAAAGGTGCTGTTTAGCCAGGATTTATTTTGGCAGGTTCAGCTCCTGCGGTATCTGGGTAAGCTATCCTGGTCCTGCCCTCTCCTCAGGCCACACAAATGCTCAGACTTCTAGGCCTCTGACAATTTAATGTCAGACTCAACTGCAGAAGGGCAGCCCAGGCCAGCCCTGCACCTTCCACTATGGCTCCTGTGACCTCAGGAGCCCTGCCTCAGTCCCTAGTCCTCTTGTCCATTTCGATCTCAAAAGACTTCCTCCGGGCTTCAGCCGCCTGGCAGTGACCCAGCAGACCGCCCCCCCACACACACACAAACACACACTCTTCTCCCAGCGGCCTCTTTGTCTCTAGGACAGAGGTCCTGAGTTGACTCAGGGCTGTGTTGTGCCTGAAGGCTTTCCGCACCCTGGCTCTGAGGTGGTCCAGACCATGTGGGGTCCTCGGCCAGCCCAGGCCTGGAGGCTGTGTGGACTCCACACGGGATGCCGTGCCATCTCTTGGTCCACGAACAGGAACGGACTGTCTCCTCCCCATCTCAAAGTCATGCTCTCTCCTCGGCTGCCCAATAAATTCTGCTTTTCTGGTCAAAGGATACCTCCCCGGTACCGTCAGGGAAGGGGCAAACTCAGATTACCAACTCTACCAACTCTGCTGATGACTCACAACCCCCACAACCCACCCCAAACCCCCATCCACCCCAGAATCCTATCATTATCATTTTAGGTAAACATTAGACGCCCAGCGCATGAATCTGTGTGAGGGTATGGTTCCTAGGCCTGGCCTGCGTTCAGGGCCAGCTTCCTTAGCTGCCTGCAGCTGGCCCTGACCCCTGCCACCCCCCACCCGCTGTTTCCTGTTCATCAGATGATCGGTGCCTGATGGCAGGGGGAAGGGACCAAGAGATCAGCTTTTCTCGCCCACTCACCGGCCCCGGCCCCTCAGAATGACGCCCTTGGTTCCTTTTCCCAGCCAGCAGGCAATAGGAGACTGCTGGATAGGAAAAGGGACCAAGAGGGGGTCATTCTGGCCATTCTGCCATTAGGGGCAATCTGCACATTACCCTTTTATTATAAAGGATTATTATATAGGATGTGGCAGAAAACCCAGCCTATTCATCACAGGAAAGAAAACCCCTTCTCCACAGAAGCTGACGATCTAAACAAGGAGATAAGTACTAGTCAAGACTGGGAATGAAGGACTGGCAATAGGAAGCATTAAACTGACTCACACCAGACACGATGGTCAAGAGGGAATGTGGGATACTGAGAGACCCGTGGGCAGGCCTGGAGTACCCTGGGCCTGGGTTAGAGATATGTCTGGGGAGGCTGACACTCATGAGGAAAGGCTTCCTTGAGGGGCAGGAAGAGCCCCTCAGACCAGGGAGGAGAGGGCCCGGGAAAGAAGCTGTGTCTGCAATATTAACCCAGGCCGTGATGCGCCTCGGGAAGTCATCGGGTACCACTGAGGGAAGACTAAGAGAAAATGAGATGAGGAGGCGAAGGCTGAAGGTACAGGTGGCAGGGAATTTAAAAGAATTCTCTAGTTAAGAGACATCTTTTGAAAGGAGAGAGGAAGGTGCCAGGTGACAAAAACAGGAGTAAGACATAATAGGGGAAAACTAAAAGCATTTCCCTTAAAATCAGAAACAAGACAGGGAGGTCCACTTTCACCACTCTTCCTGAACACAGTA
Organism: Lasiurus cinereus; assembly: GCA_011751065.1. Taxonomy (NCBI): domain Eukaryota; kingdom Metazoa; phylum Chordata; class Mammalia; order Chiroptera; family Vespertilionidae; genus Lasiurus; species Lasiurus cinereus. The sequence continues at coordinate 49,334,700 of JAAGEH010000045.1, read as the reverse complement.
CTGGACTCAGCCACAGCATTCAGGCGAGAAGAAATAAAAGGTATCCAAACTGGTAAGGAAGAACTGAGACTGTCACTATTTGCAGATGATATGATACTGTATATAGAGAACCCTGAAGATTCCACCAAAAATCTACTAGAACTCATAAATGAATTCAGTAAAGCAGTAGGATACAGAAATATTCAGAAATTGGTTGCATTTTTATACACCAATAATGAGCTATCAAAAAGAGAAACTAAGAAAACAATCCCATTTACAATTGCATTCTAAAAAAATAAAACTAAAAAATCTGAGAATAAATTTAACCAAGGAGGTAAAAGCCCTGTACTTGAGAAATTATAAGTATTGAAGTAAGAAAATGAAACAAATAAATGGCAGCATATATAGTGCTCATGGATAGAAAGAATTAACATCATTAAAATGCCTATACTACCCCAAAGCAATGTATAGATTCAACACACTTCCTATCAAAATATAAATAGTGTATTTCACAGAACAAATACTAATCCAAAAATCAATATGAAACCACAAAATACCCCCAGTAGCCACAGCAATCCTAAGAAAGAAGAACGAAGTTGAAGGTATCATGCTACTTGATAATCAAACTGTACTACAAAGCTATAGCAATCAAAACAGCATGGCACTGACATAAAAACAGATATACAGACCAATGGCACAGAACAGAGAGCCCAGAAATAAACCCACACCTATATGGTCAATTAATGTTTGACAAAGGTGGCAAGACATATAGGGTGGGAGAAAAGCAGGTTTACAGCTGTGACTATGCAAAACACAGTCCTATTCTTGTATTATTATTTATTAATTATTGTATAATTTTTCCATATAGACAATTGTAAACCTATTTTTCCCCAGCATGTACAATGGGGTAAAGACAGTCTTATCAATAAATGGTGTTAGTAAACTGGACAGATACATGAGGGGAAAAAATGAAACTAGACCACCATCTTACATCATATACAAGATACACAAGAATAAACTCAAAATAGATTAAAGGCTTATATGTAAAACTTGAAAGGATAAAACTCCTAGAAGAAAATAAGGCAGTAAAATCTCTGACATTTCTCTTAGCAATATTTTTTTCTGGTAGTTCAAAAGAATATATGCACCCTTATGTTCATTGCAGTGTTATTTACAATAACTAAGACTGGAACTGACCAAGTGCCCATCAACAGGTGAGTGGATAAAAAAGCTGTGGTGCGTGTATACAATGGATACTACTTGGCCATAAAAATAGAAGAAAATCTTACCTTTTGTGACAGTCTGAATAGAGAGAATTATGCTAAGTGAAATAAGTCAGTCAGAGGAAGACAAATCCATATGATTTCACTTATAAGTGAAATCTAATGAACAATATACACTGAGTGGCCAGATTATTATTATCTTTGAATGTATAAAATCTGGCCACTGTGTGTGTGTGTGTGTGTGTGTGTGTGTGTGTGTGTGTGTGTTAAAGGCCCAATGCATGAATTCGTGGATGGGTGGGGTCCAGCCAGCCTGGCCAGTGCGAGGAGACATGGACAGTTGGCTGGCCTGCCTGCTGGTCGAACTCCTGGTAGAGGGAACAATAACACTGAGTGGCCAGATTATTATGCATTCAGAGATCATAATAATCTGGCCACTCAGTGTAAATGAACAAACAGAAATAGACTCATAGATATAAGGAACAGACTAATGGTTGCCAGAGAGGAGGAGGTTTGGGGGACTGGATAAAAAGGTGAAGGGATTGAGAAGTACATATTGGTAGTTACAAGATAGTCATGAGAATGCAAAGTACAGCATAGGGAATATAGCAATAATAATGTAATAATTAAGTACGATGCCCAGAGGATATTGGAAATATTGGGGAGAACATTTTGTCTAGCCACTATGCTGTGCACCTGAAACTAATACAAAATAATTTTGCATGCAAGCTTTAACTGAAAAACTTAAAAAAAATTTTAAAAAGAAAATAAAAAGACATCCAACAGAATTTAATTATCTGCAAATCATATATCACATCTTTATTTTTGACAAGTATATAAAGGCAACTAAGTGGAGAAAGGATAATCTTTTCAATATATCGTGCCAGAACAATTGGATATCCATATAATATCATAAAATATGCAAAAATTTCCTACTAATGGCTCATAGGCTTAAATGTAAAACCTGAAACTATTAAACTTCCTGAAGAAAATATAAGACTTTGGGTTAGGCAAAAAGAAATTATACATAACAGCAAAATCATGATCCGTAAAAGGGGAGAAACTGCTAAATTAAACTTTATCAAAATGAAGAACATTTGCCTTCAAAAGACACTGTTAGATAATGAAAAGATGAGTCACAGATTAGAGATATTACTTCTAAATCATATATTTGATTTAAAAAAAATAAGATTTGTGCCTACACTTCATAAAAAACTCCCAAAAGTCAACAATAAAAAAACAAACAACCCACTTTTTTAAAGAGCAAAAGATCTGAGTAGACAATTCATGAAAGAGGGGTGACAAATGATCACATCGGAAGATGTTCAAAATCATTCACTATTAGGGAAATACAAAAACAATGAGATACTACTAAACACTATGAGAAAGGCTAAAATAAAATAAAATTTACAAATTGAAAGAAAAGAAAAAAGAACTGCTGATAGAATGCTCACCCCTTGCTAGAAGGAATGAAAAATGGTCCAGCTTCTTCGGAAAATTGTGTTGATTTCTCATAAAGTTGAACATACACTCGCATTATGACCAGCAACATCATGCCTAGGTATTTGCCAAAATGAAAAGTGATGTTCACACAAAAACCTGTGCAGGCATGTGTATAAAATGGAACCATCTAGTAATAGCACACAGCCATGACTTTTAACTGGTGTGCAGCAAGAATTTTTTAAGTGACTATCATACCTGTTTGTTTGTTTTTTAATTGATTTCAGAATGGAAGGCAGAGGGAGAGAGAGAGAGAAACATCAATGATCGGCGGCTTCCTGCACGCCCCCTTCTGGGAATTGAGCCCACAACCCAGGCATGTGCCCTCACCTGGTTCAATGGGTTGATGCTGAACCATACTGATCCACTTGGCTGGGTGCCTCAAGAATTTTTAAAACATGCAATACCTGACTATTTAGTCAGAGGCATTGACCCTTTTTCTCTTAGATTGTCAAATAAAAAAATGACAACAGCCAACACAATAGCCATACAGTATGAATGAATCAAAATTATACTTTTTTTTTGTCAAATCAAAACTATACATATGTTTTGGTGTGCCACAGAACTTTAGTAATTGGTTTATGTGTGCCATGAGATGAAAAAGGTTGAAAATTGCTGACATACATCATGGACGAGTCTCAAGTGCACTATGCTGAGTGAAAGAAACCACACTCAGAAGGCTCCATACCGTATGACTCCATTTACTTTGCGTTCTGGAAAAGGCAAAACTGCAAACTGAGAACAGATCAGTCGTTGGCAGGGGGAGAGGAAGACTACAGGGGCAGCGCGAGGAAGTTTTACTGGGCAATGAAACTGTTCTGTATCTTGGTTGTATTGGTGGTTACAGGTCTTTATGGCTTTGTCAAACCCACAGAATGGTACACCAGAGAGGGTGATTCTACTATATGTAAATTAGGCTTTAATAATTAAGAAAAAGAAAAAGAAACAGGAGTAAGATTCGGGGGTGGGGAGGTGCGACTAAGAGAAAATGTGAGGAATCAGCCGGTCAGAGAAAGGGCAGTCATTCCTCTCTCTAAGATCAGAAAGAGGGGCCAGAGTCTATTTTGAGATATGACCCTCAAGGTAATTATCAACTGGCCACTGCAGCATCTTGGCACTAATCCTCTCCTGCTGTAATCTGACTCCTCTCCTACTGCCAGAAGGCCAACAGCAACAGACAGTGAGAAACCAGGTAAAGTGATGCGCTGTAACCCAAGAGGGGTCCAAATGGCTTTGCTCAGCTTAGTATGCTTGCCTCAGTGTTCCTCTCTCTCATGCACTCAGCACAAAACGGGCTGAGCAAGGAGAGGGGTCTTGGCAAGGACATTGGGAAGGGTGATTTCAGCAAATGGTACCTGAGAGTGAGAAAGTAAGAGATCACGATGTCAACCACACACACACACACACACACACACACACACACACACGTCACCCACCAAAAGAGCAGGAAACTGAAAATGGAATCCTAAGAGATGCTAAGGCCCCTGCGCCGGTAACTAATGCTGTGAATGGGGAGGAGGCATCAGGGACATCTGATTGAGTTCTGCTTACAGTCTTCTAGAAGGCGTTTGTAGCTTAAAAATGATCTCACGTCTTGGGCACAGGGTCCAAAATTTGACTAGTTCTCTTCCCCACTAAAATCAATGACCAATTACTGACCCCCTTCATATACCCCATGAGGCAGACACAGTAAAACTATAAACCCTGTCCTGGGTAAAAGACTTAATTAGTAAATCATCACAGGGATCATTCACAACAGCAGGTGGAAAGGCCTCATTAAGGGTTCGCTGGCTTTCCCTGTGCCAACCCCATGGGACATATCTAATCACACGGAACATGAGCGAGAAGAGATACCTATGTTATCCTGCGTGGGGTAACGGGAGACCTGGCGACAGAGAAACCTCAGCTCTGGGAGTGAGCAGTCTCAGCAGCTGCTTTTAACACAAGCCCTGCAGATGGTTGGGTCCAGGTGGTCCCTGGACCACACCAGGTGCAACCCCACTAGAGGGGAACGTCTGGAATTCTAGTCTCTAAGTGGAAACCCAGGGGAGATGCCAATGAATATTTACCACTCGAGTTGGCATTTCTAAACTCCTAGCACTTCAGAAACCCAATCTCTGGCTGCCTGCAGGCTGCAGGTTTGATTTGGCCATGAGAGAAGTCACAGCGCTCGGTTTCTGCAGTGTCTCCTCCACAAAGGCTGAAACCAACCCCAGCAGCCGGCCTCCAGCACTGCCGACATGGCTGCCCCTTTTCTCTGAGTTTCCAGGGGGCTCCACGGCCCTCTGCACAGGCTTGCTACTTGCTGGTCCTGAGAAAGGGGGGAGGCAAATTGGACTGAGGAAGGAGCAAGCAGGTCTGGAGTAGAAAGAACTGAGTTGGGGCAGACACTCCTGCAAGTGGCTATTTTTCATGGCTTCTGCTCTGGGACATGCCAGCTGGCCCCTCACAGTGTGGTTCACAGGTGTGTCTGGTGGTGGTGGTGCCCAGAAGGTAGAGAATCAGAATCCTCCCAGAGAGCTAGAGTTAGTCATAGGGGGACAAGATGTTCAGTTACATTTGAATTTCAGATAAACAAAAACTAATTTATTTTATTTTATTTTTTTAGTATAAGTATGTTCCATGGGAAACTGGGCCATACTTACACGTTTCCTATATAATAAAACTCTAATCTGCAAACCAACTGAACAGTGAATGACTGATGGAACAACTGGTCGCTGTGATGTGCACTGACCACCAGGGGGCAGAAGCTTCTGTTGCTTGTGTGCCCACCTCCCCCGTCCCCCTCCCCCACCACACCACCCCCAGAAGGAGGAGACCAGCAGTGGCAATCGGGGCTGGGGGAGCAAGGCCAGCTGGCAAGCACACCACCAGTTGCCTCCTGCAAACCAGCAGAGGGACATCCCCCAAGGATGCAGGCTGGGCTGAGGGATCCCCCTCCCCATGCACAAATTTCCTGCACCAGGCCTCTAGTACTAAATAATTATTTGTTGTTCATCTGAAATTCAAATTTAACTGGGCAACTGCATTTTCATTGCCATCCCTACCTTTTCAAACCTGGCCTCCCCTTGCTGATAGCCCCTCCTGTTGGCAGGGCCCCAGCACACCAAGGTGAACTAGCTCCCACTCTTCACTTCAGAGTTGAAGTCACCTCAGGTGAGTACATGCCAAAGCTAGAATCTAATCTTCCAAGCCCACCCACCTGGCCACAGACTGGTCCAGCTCCCCACTCCTCTGAATATTAGGAAGGGAGGAGGCCTCAGCCCTAATGGCATGCACAGCTTGTTCTGGTCTAGTCCTTTTTCTGTTTACAAACACAAAACTAGCAACCAAATGAGACCCAAATAAAAGGAGCTGACGACCTGTCAAGAGTCCTTCTGCCTAGCCAGGTTCGTCTTCTCTACACAGTGGTAGTAGAGACCTTAGTGGAATCCCATTAAGATAAAAAAGAAAAGAGATCAAGGAAGGATCATCTTAAATTACATACCCTTAGAAGGCACGCTGGCACGGTGTCTCATATGATGTACCATGCTCAATTAGGTATAAAATGGCTTTTAAAAATATTACATAGTTTTAACTTAAAAGAAACAATCAGAGTGACATCTCTTTAAAATTTTCCCTTGACAAAGAATGAAGACTGCTGTATGCTTTTTTGGTGATCAAGGCCGTGGCATCTGTCCTCAGGGGCTTCTGAGATGTGGTCCTGCTTTGCGGATATAGTTGGTCTATCTCCACGGCTGTAGGCCAACAGGATGGGCTCTTTGCTCTCTTCATTCCTACCAGGTCCTGCCTAGATGGCAACCCTCCTCTCCATTCCAGCTGGGATCTAGCTGCTCGTGGCTTATCCATCTCTCCTGCTCCAGAATCCTCTATGCTGGTTACCTACTGTGAGAGATCCTTGTAGCCTTTTACATCCTAACACTTTCCTGCTTAAAAGCCTGCCATGACTCCTTATGACCAACAAGATAAAGCCCAAACTCCTGTGCTGGCATCAAGCGCTACGGTTCTCATCACAGGCCACATTCCTCTTCCCATCTCCTACCCCAACTATACAGGCCACTCCCTGCCTCTGGAAAACACCAATCTACAATAGAATTCTACAAGTGTGATGTGTATCTAATACAATTTTGCTGTTATTAAAATTAGAGCATGAAATATCAGCAAATTAATAAATAGCACCTGCTTAGTACATTTTTAGGAAAGACAAAATAGACTAACGTGAAGAAAGACGAATGTCCCGGAAGGGTTGGGTACAGCAACTTACAGTCTTCAAACACTTCCCCATGTAATGTTTCACTGCATTCTCCTCGAATCCTCAGAAGTTAGATGGTTTCACCCTCTTTTGCTGACGAGGAAACTGAGGCTCCAGGAAGAGCCCCATCCAGGGTTACATAGCAAGGCAGCGGCAGAACTGAATCTCAGCTTCTCATTCTGAGTTCAGAGCTGGTCCTACCCCACTGCACAAAGTTGTTATTTATCCCAACTTAATTTAGGTCCACTTTTGTTTTACGCTATTTATTATTTATTTTAAATTTTTATTGATTTCAGAGAGGGAGAGAGAGAGAACCATCGATAGGCTGCTTCCTGCACATCCCCTGCTGGGCACTGAACCTGCAACTTGGGCATGTGCCCCAACCAGGAATCGAACCATGACCTTCTGGTGTATAGGTTGACACTCAGTCACTGAGAACATCGGCAGGGCTGTTTTATTCTACTTAGTAAGGAAACACTCAACTTTCACCCTCAACCGAGGTATTCCACGCCTTCTTCAGAGATACTGGTCACATAAAACGTTGCTGATTAGGAGCTCAGACCCAGCCACTGCTGCACACACTCTATCCCCTAGGGACTCACTGCAGAGGTGAGAAAGGCCCACCATCAGTCTCGAGAGGCCATGCTGTACCCCAGTAGAGCTTTCCTTAATTATTTTTTAAATTGAGATGTAATTCATATGCCATAAAATTCACTCTTTTAGTGATTCAGTAGTTTTTAGCACATCCTCAAGGTTATGCAACCTTCACCACTAATTCTAGAACATTTTCAACATTCCATAAAGAAACTCCACAACCATTAATCACCAATCATTTTCCACCTCCACCCAACCCCAGCTCCTGTCAACCACTAATTTCCTTTCTGTCTGGATAGATTTTCCTGTTCTGTCCATTTCATATTCGTGGAATCATATAATAGGTAGCCTTCTGGGATAATTTTCACTTCGACTAATACTTTCAACGTTCATCTCTGTTGTAGCATGTGTTAGTACTTTATTCCTTTTCATGGCCAAATAATATTCCATAGTATGAATATACCTCATTTTGTGTATCTATTCATCAGTTATGGTCATTTGGGTTGTGTCTACTTTTTGGCTCTTGTGAATACTGTTACCATGAGCACCAATGTATATTTTCAATTCTCTTGAGTATATACCTAGGAGTAGAATTGCTAGACATTAAGGACTGAATGTGTCCCCTTCCCCTCATTTATATGTTAAAATCCTAATCTCCAATGTAATGACATTAGGAGGTAGGGCTTTGGAGAGGTGACTGGGTCATGAGGGTAGAGCCCTCAGGAATGGGATTAGCACCCTTATAAAAGACCTGCCAAGTGAGGACACATGAGAAGATGGCCCTATAATCCAGGAAACGGACCCTCACCAGACACAAATCTTTGAGCACCCTAAGCTTGGACTTTACAAACTGTGAGAAATAAATGTTTAAGCTGCCCAGCCTATAGTATTTTGTCATAGCAGCCTGAAGGGTCTAAGACCCTGGATCACGCGGTGGTTCTACCTTAGACATTGTGAAGAACTACCGAACTATTTTCCAACCAGCCATGTAGGAGGGTTCTGATTCTCCACATCATCCCCAACACTCGTTTTTATCTGTCTTTTTATTACAGCCATCCTACTGGGAGTGAAGTGGTAACTCATTGTCATTTTGACTTCCTTGCATTCTAAAGCAAATGATGATAACAACATGTGGGGTAGTTTAAGCTGAAACTCGAACAGCTATGCCTTCAGAGAGAAATGACCACAATGTGCACGTTATCGTTGTCATCATGGTTACTTATTCTTAGGAAGACCCCAGACCTGTGTATGCTCCCATAAGAGAAACAAGCTTTCGCATAATGGCACTTATTTGAACAGAGCATCCTCTTAACTCGTTCGGCAAACATTGATTGAGGGCCCAGTATGGAGCACTGTGGTGAGGACTAGGTAACTCCAACCCTGAAGCATTTTACAATTTAACAAGAAATAAGTGAAATTTTAAAGAAATAAATAATGTAGATGAATAAGCTTTTCAAAGAAGTAAAACTAAAAACAACTTACAAACATGTGATATGAAAAAATGTGAAACCTCACTACTAAGCAATGAAATACAAATAAAAACAATATTTTGCTTATTAAGCAAGCAAAGCTTTTTTTCGTAATGATAATAATGTTGGCAAGAATGCAACAGAAGAGTCACCTCCCACACCATCAGTGGGGGTGTGAGTTGGCACACCCCTTCTGGAAAGCAATTTAGCAACACACATAAACAGCCTGGAACATGGTCATCCTCTGGGACCCAGGAGGTCAGCCCGTCCCAGGACTCGGCTACAGAAACTCAGGGGACTGGGCGGGGCTTTCTATCCAAGGATGATTAGAAAAGTTTAAAATGAGAAACAGCCAAATGTTAACTGGAGGACAGCTGCACAAATTATGGGGCTTCGACACCCTGAGGCCTTTAAAATGTTTTATTTGGAGAAAATTTGACATGAGAAAATTTCCAAAATATAATGTCAAGTGGAAGAAAAAGAAAATATGGAATTGCATATTCAGCATGATTCCAATCTACATATTTATATACACAAAACAGGTAGCCTTCTGTGTGTGTGTGTGTGTGTGTGTGTGTGTGTGTGTGTGTGTGTAAAATCAGTGGCAGAATGTCTCTAAGTGGTGAGCTTTTAAGTATTTACTTTTTTCTTTAGATTATTGAATACTTTTCAACTCTTCTATCATTTGTAATACTCTCAAAAGAGAAAAATGATACATTTGTGTTAAAAAATATATATGCTCTTACTTTAGCATGGCAGACTGAAGGAACTTCTTATCTCACAGAAGAGATAAAATGAGAATTCAAGTGCCTACAAAACCTGGCAGAATAAATCAAATGAGAAAAGTAGTCAAACTAGAAAGGAAACCATGTCTGGGCAGCGGGGACTAGAAAGGCTTCATGGAGCAGCACCTGGAGGAGGACCTGCCGCGTGGCGCTGTGGGCAGCCTGCCTTCCAGTGGCGGGCCTTCAGGCAGCAGAAAGGACAGGAATGAAGGGGTGGAGGGAGGAGAGTGCGAGGCTGCCCATGGGAACCAAGGAGTCAATGCCACTGGAACAGGGCAAGCCTGGGAACTGGCCAGAGGTGTGGTGGGGTACACGACTGGATCTCGGGGAACAAGCGTGTCAGGGGAAGGGGCTGGCACATGACCCAAGAGGCACTACAGTCTCTTGGAGAGTACATTTCCAAGAATAAAAAGGGTATTCGCTTTTCCATTTATAAACTATGCATCCATTAGAGAAAATTTCAAAATCATAGGGGGGCGGAAATCAATGTACCACCCAAAGACAACCAGTGTTAAAGGGTTCATTCCTCTTTTTTTCTCTCCTCTTTCTTTTTCTCTCTCTCTTTTAATCTCCTGGAGGGTGTTTGTTTGTGCTTTCATGAAGCTGTGGTCTTGCTGTTTATGTAATGTGGTAGCCCGCTTTGTTCACTTAACATTACACTGTAGGTATGCTCCCCTGTTATCGCGACTCCCAATGCCGCACGCTCTCAAGGAGGAAATGTGAGCAGAGCTGCACGTTGGAAGATTAATGTGACAGCCGGGAAGGAGACAGTGAAGGGGAAGGTGCTGGAGGTAGAGAGACAGAAGGGGAGCTGGGGAAATGCTGATGAGAAGGACCAGGGCCTGCGGAAGGCTGGGGGCCCTGCAGAGGGGAGGGGAGCGGTGCCGGGGATGGCGCAGCCAGGCATCGGAGGGAGGGAGGCCCGGGGGAGGGAAGGGCTTTGGTTCTTAATCCACGCAGGGAGTCCAGGGAGGAGCTGGCTTTGGGGTGAGTGGAACGAGTAAGGCCCATGGTGTCATAGAAGCTAAATGAGTCCTAGCCAGTGTGACTCAGCGGATGGAGTGTTAGTCTGGGGACTGAAGGGTCCTGAGTTCAATTCTGGTCAAAGGCATGTACCTCATTTCAGGCTCGATCCCTAGCCCTGGTTGGGACGCAAGAGGGAGGCAACCAATTGATGAGTCTCTCACATCGGTGTTTCTCTCCCTCTGTCTCTCCCCTTCCCTTCTACTCTCTCTAAAAGTCAACGGAAAAAATATCCTTGGGTGAGGATTAACAACCACAAAAAAAGCTAAATGAAAGGGAGAAGTTCAAGGAAGGTCTGGAGAGCCAACGGTCAGGTGCTGTGGAAGAGGCTGAAAAGATACACATGAATGAAAGAGTGTCGGGGGCCCCACAGACGGCCTTCGAGAGAGATGAGGTGGAAGATGAGTCAAACTGCAAGGGCTCAGTCATACACAGCAGTGAGGGGGACCACGAGTGGAGGTGCCTCTCCGGGCGCTTGGGAGCAACCATGGTTACAGCTTGCACGGACACACATAGAGTGGAGGGAAAGGTGGGCAAACGTGATTTGTCCAAAGGCAGAGGGAGGGGAGGACCAGCCGGGAAAGGAGAACAGGACTCCAGGGGACTGCAGGACAGTGCGTCCTCGGGGCAGCCCCCCGCCTTGGGTGGCTGTGGACACTGGAAATGTGGCTGGTCCGAACCGAGACAAGCTGTGAGTGTAAAACACACACCGGTGTGTGAGGTAGTGTTTTATATTAATTGCATGCCGAAGTGACATTCTGCCTATACAGGGTGAAAGAAAATATATAGTTAACGTTGTTTTTGTGTTCCTTTTCGGTACTGGGAAAGTTAAAATTATGTAGGTGGCTCTTACTGTGATTCTACAGCTGCTGGACAGCACAGCTATAGGACTCACGGAGGCAAGGCAGAAGGACAGTGGACCAGGGGCAGACCACAGGCTGACCTGCAGAATACCCAAGTGGTGCTTTGGAAAACTGATGAATTGACCCAGAGCCCCACCTTCGGGCCACAGAGATAGTCGCCTCCCTCGTGGACCCCAGAGAGTCATTTCCCAAAGGCTCAGGTTCATCAGCTGTGGCTCAGAGCCCCCTTGGGATGGTACAACCCACAGCAGCCGCTCCCTCTGGCTTTTGGAAGCGTGAAATGTGGAGGCAGAAATGCGACAGAAGTGTTTGCGGGGGGCTGAGCCTGAACCCCAAGGGAAGAGATGTTCTTGGATGGGAGCTCGGGGGATTTAGGGAAAGTGTATGAATTTTACAACAGGAATAAGGGACAGAGCACGAGGAATAAATGACTGTCTGGTGGCAGCACAGGACAGAGAAAGAAAGGACTGGGACTTAGGAGGCTGTGTTCTTATCTTGGATTTGGAAAAGAAAAATGGCAGTAGGTTCTAGGCAAGTCACTTTTCCTCTGTGGGCCTCAGCCTCCTCATCCACAAAACTGGAAAGGCACAAGGTGATGGCCAAGGTCTCTGCTACCTGGGGCAGTCCCTGGAGTGGGACTTTGGCTGCTCAGGCAGGACAAGAGTCCTGAGTATACCACTAGGAATAGAGGTACCACTTACAGAATTTTCCCAGAAACCTCTGATTTCAAATATTCTGTCCCCTGTTCTCCTGAAATGCAAAGGAATGATGAACCTAAGCAACATAGAAACTGTACCTTTAAGACTGCCGGTCATACCTGGAAGTCATACAAAAGTCTTCCGTCTGACCCACGCAGATCCGTGGGGAATCCCAGAGGAAGCGGGAGTCCTTCAGGATCTCTGCCAGCAACACCCCACTCACCCATCCCCCAAGGTGTAGGAATCACAGGGACCATGCAGAGTGAAGTGCTGATACGGTCCCACACAAACCAAGGACAGCAGTGGGGACAGCGGGGATGGGGTGACAGAGAGGCTGGCTCGGTGAGAGGACTTGGAAAGTCTTTCTAGGGAAGCGGGATGGTGGCTGGCCCACCCGGGAACTGCTTCTCAGACAGTTCTCCGGGAGAGTTTGCTTTGTGGCCTGGCAAGGAGTTCTGTGGGCTACAAGTTTATTTATAATCTGAGTGCAAACGAAGTTTCTCTCCTCCAAAAATCTCATCTTGGAGAACAATTATCCAGCCCCTTCCTCGCGCAGTTCCCCCACCCTCAGCTTCTTCCTCCCCCTTCCAGGAACGGCAGACAGGCTTTCATTGTTCTAGGTGAGCAGTGGTGACAGCTGAGGATGATGTGGGCTGTGTAGGTGGAGGGAAGGGGCTGACAAAATGCTGGAATCGGATTCAGGGGGAGGGAAAAGCACCCCCACCCCACCACCCGCCCCCCGCCAAACACTGAGTTCTGCTTCCCCCTACACAGGTGAAATTCGGCTTTCCTCCTGCCTGCCCCACCCATTACCCTTCACCCACCTCCGCCTCCACCCTCCCGGAGTCCTCACCTCCAGGCCCAAGTTAGGTCTGCTGAATTTGGAAGGAAAAAAGAAACTTGAAAGAGAAAGTGAAACTGCCACGAAGCCGCTTACCTAGGGGACAAGGCCCATTCTGGGACTCCAGAGGTTGCCTGGAGAGAGAGGCAGGTGGGAAGAGGCGCTGTGCTGGGAGTCAGGGAACCCTGGCGCTCACCTTGTGACTCTGGACTCGTCACCTAACCTCAATGGCCTGATCTCTGGAATGGAGCTCAGGACACCTGCTAATAAGACACAGATGCGGGCACAATCCAGGTGTAGATCAATCAGGGTGGGGCTGGCAATGTCATAATCGGCTTTGGAGGGATGGCAAGGAGATGAAAGCCCCCAGGACTGGCCATGCCTCTTTGCTCACTATTCCGTCCTCCTCCTACGGGACCGAGGCTGATACGCAGCAGCACCAAGCAATGCTGCATAAAAGAATAAGTGGATGAAAACGGAGTGGAGGGATGCAGGGCACTTTCCAGGCCTTGACTATCCCAGCTCACAGCAGAAGTCAATCCCAGACCCCTGGCAACCTTTGCCTTTGACCCTGAGCATCAAGTGAAGGTGTGAGAGTGGGTTTGCAGGACATCCACCCACTGGAATGCCAAGATCTGCGTCAGAATTAAACAAAACACATATGGAACCAAGAAAGATGGACAAAGGAATGTCCAACAAACTGCCGCGGGCCACCAGGGCCTTGCAGATGGTTTCATTCAGAGATGAACCATGAGACAAGTCCATGTGTCTCTGTGAGTGGGCTGCACAGCTCTGATGGGCTGGGAACTGGGAGGCCTGGGTACTTAGTGAGTCCCTTACTAGCTGGCTGACAGGGAGCACATCACTAGGAAATCCCAGACGTATGAGGAAAAAGGAGAGAAGGTGCAAATGAGGCTCCCGGAGAGGCTAAGTGAAGAGCCAAGGACCTAAGTGAAAGCAGGGCCAGCCCTTCTCCTCAGAGGCTGGGCCACCTGGCAAGTCCTCTGGGTCCCCTGTGAAATGGAAGGATGTGCCCCCACAGCTCTCAGCTATCTCTCAAGGGCCCTGCCCTCTGGGATTCTGAGAGACTTCTCTGTGATGTGACTCAGCCTCTCGAAGGGAAAATCAAGAGTTGGCCCCAGTCTACTCACTCACGCTCTCCTGCTAACAAAGGAAAACAAGGTGACCAGGGCTGGCACCAAGGCCAAAGGCCCAACTCTTGGGGTTCAAGGAGTTACGAGTCGAGTCTTCCCCAGGGCCAGTGGAGACATGGCCTGGGCACCTAGGAGTGAGCCATTCAACTCCACCATGACTGGGGCAAGTCTACAAAAACACCGGGTGGGAAGCAGGTTGCAATGTGCATTTGCAGCCTGACCCTCCCTGCACGCTGCTCCCCCAAGAAACACAGTCTCACTTGAGGTCCAGCTGGTGGACTGTGCAGACTCCCATGCCACCACCTCTTACCACATGCCTTTAGAGGAGATCATTGGATGAACCTTTGTATTTAAAACACTTCTAAAGGCTCTGGCAGAGACTGCTAGTTGTCCACCTAAATTCATTCTCCCCTTCTTCCAAAACAACGCACAGTATAGCCGGGCACATGGCCCCCACAGAGAGTGTTTCCCAGCCAACCTTGCTGCTAGGTGCCGTCATGTGATGTGCTCAGGCCAAAGGGGTGTGAATGAAGCAGATGCGTGCACCGTCCACCTCTCCTCCCTTTGCATCCTCAGACAAGCCCCTTGCCCGACCTGGACCAGCACATTTTTTCACTTTCTTCTGTGCTGGACTATGGATAGGCCCAAACTCCGCTTTGACTATACAGATGAGGATAATGTCCTTGGGGGGGAGAGGGAGGGGAGGGTGGAACCCCAGGGAACTGAAGCCAGGTCACTTTGGGACTATTACCTGAGAGAGGAATAAACTCTCATCTTTGTAAAGCCACTGTATCTCGGTGTGGCTCTTTGTCACATGGCTCAGCCTGTACCCTAACTAATATACCTGGCCAATGGTGGATGTTTCTAGATTTGAGCCTCCTGTGGCAGTCAAATCCATCTTTCTAGTCCTTTCCCACCACTTGCTCCAGTGCAGAAGGGAGAAGGCCCAGCACAACAGAGCGCACACTAGGAAGGAAAGGAAGGCAGGATGGGGCTGGGATTGTGAAAATGGGAAGACCACTTCAAAACCAGTGACGGTTCCCGAGCCAGTGGTCCTGACAAGAGCTGGGCCTGAGCCCAACACCAGAGAAGAGACAGGGCAGACAGAGTGGCTGGGTTCTCAAGGTTGGAAGGAAGTATAGTGGCTGCCCCACCAGCAGGGGAACAGAGGGGTGGGGAGGGGGAAGAAGGAGCCTCTGAATGTACTTCAGGAGACGAAGCAAGGTGTAGGGAGGAAAGCATGGGATCCTGGATCAGAACATGGGGTCCATGGGAAGACCTGGATTTGGGTCCCCGCTCAGTTACTTATTAGATGAGTGGTGTCAACAGTAAACTCACCTTAGTCAGCCTCAGATTTGTCTCCTATAAAATAGGGGTGATACCATCTACTTCTCAAGGACTGATGATCAGTTAAATAGGGCAATGATATAAAGTGTCACCAAAGCAATTATTCTTCCACCGCCTATCTACCTTCAGCTGTAGTGAAAGCAAGAAACTGAGAATCCCAGCCATCTATCCCCAGTGCCTGAAGGGGAGTGGGGGGGACAAGAACACCAGGAACAGTGCCGGGAGCCTTTCCCAGGGCATCTCCCAGAGACGTGACACGTGACCAGACCCACGAGGTTCTGGTTTGTAGCCTCGGGGCACAGTACACAGGCAGCAGACCCCCTGTGTACACACGCAGGCCTGGAGGGCCAGGCAAGGGCTGGAAGTGAGGCTTCCTGTAGGCGGAATCCCAGGGCTCTTCCCAGGAGTGGCAGAGGCCTCCAAAGATGGGGGCCAGCCTGGCTGCAGAGGGGGCTCCTTTCCTCTGCCCCATGGCCTTGGCAGGCTCTTGCCTGGAGATGACAGGCCCTCACTGGGGAGTCCACATGCCCTTCACCTAAAAGCAGGGAGGCGAGAAGCAGTCGGGAGTCTGTGCCTCAGAAATGAAAGCAAAGACCGAACCTTCTCAGAGGCCCCAGCAGGCCACCAAGCCTGGGCCCACAGCATCTGAGCCTTCGTTTCTGTTCGTGGGCCCCTCAGCGCTTCCAGCAGCAAAGCATAGGGAAGCATTAGGCGCCTGTGTGCTTCACCTCAGCAGCAGCTGCTCCTCAGCTGGATTTTGGGGAGGAAATGAGGAGTTTTCAAGAGGGTGAGGCATCCAAGTCCCTGAGGTCTGTGGTGAGACTAGAAGGAGGGCTTGGGGATCCCTGCCCAGCAGCCCCCTCTTGTCCTTGGGCTCTTTCTCCTCCTTCTTTTTTACAACCCAAGTTCCTTTCTTTCTTCGAAAAATTATTTGAGTTGGTGGAGGCAAGTGACCTCAAAGTCAGCCCTGGCCCGGCCCAGGGGGCTGCATGATAAGCATGTCACGCAGACTCTCTCAACCCTTCTGGCCAGAAGCCTGGTCTTCTCCTGAAGCTCCCATGGTGGCCCAATGCCTCTTCTCTCACCTCAGTTTATCCCCGTGTTCTCTGCTAGGCCATGGGATCCTCTTAGTTCTAGCTCTCACACCCACCCAGCCCCAACCCCACCCCCGTGTAGTGAATCCTCCTCACTCCCCCCAAAACTCAGGAGAAGCACCTCTGCTCTGACCCCCAGAACTCAGGCAGGGAGGGCACTTCCAGGAATGCCTGTAGGATCCAGGGCAGCAGCATGATGGCTGTGAGGCAGGATGTCAACCCTGAATGGTATCCCTCCCCCGAGAGGGCCCAGGTGAGAGGAGCCAGCAGAGCCCTTTCTCCTCCCCATCTCGGGGAAACACTGTCCTTCCCAGGGTTCAGACGAGGATGGAAGGAGCCCAAGCCAACAATACCAGATGCTCCCCATTCCCCGGCCACATGCATGTGCCTGGGATGGGTGTGAGAACGCGAGAGGACAGGGACACAGCAGCCAGTCTCCCCACCACCCAAGCCATTGTCCCACACCAGCAGCGAGGGCAGGAAGGCTCATGGCTGGCAGCAGAACCACTCCTGACAGTCTGTGTGGTCCAAAATCTGCACCAAGGGAGCTGCGGTGCAAAGGATGCCCGAGGTGTGCCCTTGAAGGGGAAATGCCACCAACGAGAAGGACCAGGGAGGTCCTTCTGGAAAGCAATTTATAGCACCCTTATAAAAGACCCGCCTCCTTTTGTAGTCCCCTATCTGAAGCAGACAATCACTCTCCCATCCCATCCACTGTGCAGGACTGAATGGTGGTTAACTGGGCTTTCTTAAAGAGGGCCCCCACTCCAGCAGAAGACAGAACCTGGCAAAGCTGCCTTGGCCCAGCAACCTGAACCCCAACAAGCAGAGGAGAGGGCAGAGGAGCTCAGAAAGATGGGCACAGTGACACTCGGCAGCCGGATCTCTCCTGGTCAGTGAACATCCTCCACCACTCTGGGAATTATCCACAACAAGCTGCTGCCCAGGGTTAGCCAGGTAGCTCTCTCTGGGTGCAGGGACCACACCTCGTGGAGCCTCAGCACCCCACAGCGCCTAAATGTTTGGTGAGCAGGGGCAAACACGTCAAGGAATGGCAGGCTTGTCTTAACCATGGCTATTTCCAGGTGGTCTATATGCACATGAGGAGCACAGACTGATCTGGCCTCAGCATGAGCCCTAAACAATCGAGAGGAAGCCCACTACAAATCATGCAGTGCATTCCAAACCATCAAATGTATTCGAAATCCTCTCCTTTTGGTATCAGCCTCGCCATTGGCTTCTTAGTTGCATGCAGTAACTGGACTGATTGACACTCAGAGAGATGGAGGTCTTTCTTGGAGGCAACCAGTGTCAGCAGAGCTGCTCCAGGGGGCAGGCAGGCAGGGCTGGAGAATATAAGCTGAAGGGGGGTCAAATTCTCCCCACTCCATCCCCACGGCCTCATGGTAGTGACTTCCTCTCCTAAAGGGCCCTGGGGAGTGGAGGCAGAGGTCTTTGTGAGCACCTCAATTGCTAGCACAAGCCGCATACACCAAACTGCCCTGTCAAAACACACCCGCTGCCGGCACTCACAGGGCCGGGCCAGCTTTCATCACCGACACTTGCTGAGCGGTGGAATTTGGCCAACAGGCCACGAGTTCCCAGGTAGCAGAGGATCAGGCCTGAGGGATCACAGGCCCGGGCTGGAGTCCAATCCCATTTCTACTGCACGGTCACTTAGGAACCACAGGACACTTTTCTTGACCTTTTTCTTCCTATGAAATCAAGATCGGATTCCCTATATCTGCTAGAGAAGTTTCTACTGGTCGTTATGGCCAACCCCCAACTCTCCACGATAAGGGAGTCCAATCAGGATGGTAGCTGGCCCCGTGAGACGTACTAGAGGCACGTAAGCATGGCCCCTACACTCAGGGCTCTCACAGTTAAGGAGCGAGCACAGGAGAAACATGCCAATAGATGATGAAGAGCAAGATGTCAAGGTGCAGACTACAAATGCCTCCTGAGCCAAGAGGCCAAGACAGGCTTCGGGAGGGGTGAGGTTTGGGCGGGGAGCTAAGTAGGGTTTGAATGGGGAGGGGAAATCGTCAGGTGGAAGCCACTGTCCTCAGGAAAGCCATGGCATGGCTTAGGGCAATGAAGAGGCCTCCCAGGAGAATCAGAGAGTGACAGGTGATAACATTGCATCTTCCAGTGGCCCAGATGGTGAACCACTGCCCACCAGGATGGGAAGCCTGGTTTGGTATCATAAGCAATAATGATCCACTGCAGTTTGGTGAGGGAGGGAGTTTTGTGATGAAATGAAGTCTAATAACAGCTGCTGACTATTGAGTGCTTGCAGTGTGCAGGTATAACCTCATGACAACACATGCGATTAAAATCCCCATTTTACAGACAAAGAAAGTGACGCATAGCCAAGATAAACAATTTGCTCAAGGCTGTAGAGCTAGAAAATGGCTGACCACTATGAAACAGTGTCCCCAAGAAGGAAGAATAATCTGTAGTTTCAAAGAATGGAGATGGCAAACGGGAGGCTGGGTCTGAAGACCGGGAATATTGTTGCATGAGGGAGAAGAGGATAGGATGGGCAGAAAAGGGGAAATGACCCCAAGAGATTCCATGAAGGAAGTATTGACAAAATTTGGGACTGACCCACCTGAAGCCCAGGGAGAATCGAATGTTCAGAAAACCCCTGACAGATGGAAAAGCTGAGAGAGGACCAATGATGGGGCAAACGATGAGTTCTGACTGAAGAGAAGGGACTCACCCATAGAATGGACACCATCCTGTCTCCTGTTAAGGAGCCTCACACACAGCCTAACCTTCACCTGCAGCCAGGTCTTCACAGGTTACCCCCAGGGGACTGCAGCCCCCTCTCTCAGCCCCTCTACAGGCCTCATCTCCCAATAAAGCCCCAGCCCCTTCTCCAGGGACAGCACATCTGTTCCCTGGGGAAATGGAAGGACCTGGTTAGTGTCTGTTCACTGCCACAGAGGCCCCAAAGTGGGGGACTTATTATTTCCAAGTCTGCGTGTGAAAGCTCGCACGTGTGTGTCAAGATCCTGCAGATATAAACAGCTCCGCCTCAGAGAAGGAAGCACATTCTCATTTTTCCTGGGTGGACGACAAACAGAGACAAACCAGGTGCTAAGCTTTCCCAGGGGCCGCCAGGAATCTCGGCCAAAAGGGCTCTCCACAGTCTCTTCCTGGAGACTTTGGGCCCTAATGGTCAAGGACTAAGACATCACCCCAACAACCCAGTCTACCCCACCTCTGGCTCGGCCACCTATCTAAGAAAGGCCCCTCTGGTGCTAGTTTCCAGAGCAATCTAAAGCAGGAAGGATACTGACACCCCAAGGTCAGCAGGCACCACCTTGCTGTCCTGACAAAGAACACCTGCAGCTAAGAGTTCCTCCAAGAATGCGTGAGGGGTCAGAGGGACCAGAGTCCTCCGTGGGCCAGCCATTCTAAGGGCTGATTTCATCCTCTGTGTTTACTGAGGTCCCACTGTGTGCTGGACACTCTACCATCCAGGGATGCTGGACAGGGGCCTCGCAGGGCAGGTGAGTCGCTGGGAGGCTGGGCAGGGTGATCCCAAAGGCCTCATTTTAGCTCCAAGAAGCAAACATCTTGTTCATCTGTCAGGATTTGCCCTGGTGATTTGGGGGCACCTTCCATGGGAAAGTCTAGCAGAGTCCCACAGTGGGGGTCCATGCGGGCCTTTAGGGTGGTGGTGGGAGCCGTGGTGGTGACAGTGATGTGGGGATTCAACCCAAAAGCTGATTCTTTGATGGCTCTTTGGAGGCATGTTCTCAGCAGACCCAGAAGTCCCCAATCTGCTTGATCTCCAGGGCAAGGGGCTACGGTGAAACATAGAAGATACTCGAGGACTGCTTGGCAGTTCTGCCTGTTTCAGCAAGATTGTGGGCCCTCTGTTTGGACTGAGGAGCAAGGAAATCGTAAGAGCTTCGCTGAGGTGGTCAGAGTTAAGCTACGGGGCAGGCTCTGGACCTCAGCACTTCTGTAAGAGAACTCAGAATTTCTTCTGAGGATCGTAAGTTCTTTCTGCCTGAGGCCCAGGGTATATATTTCTGAGAGACATCTAATTAGAAGAAAGGGACACTTGCTCCTAGAGACCTTTCATCTACTCGAGGCCTCGGGACATAACCTGCTAAGTGGAAATTGCTGTCAACCAATGGCCGGCCTGCCTCTTCTGTGCATGTCCGGGGAGGTGTAAAATGCATAGTCTAAACCCCTCAGCCTTACCCCAGTGCCCCCACTAGCAGGGGGGCTGGTGAGCTACGAACCTACTAGACAAACAGGCTGGAGGAGAGAAGTCTGGGCAGCTGGAGGGAGGAACCAGCGCCAAGCCCTCAGCAAGGAAAAGGCAGGAAGGAGTATGAAATATTCCCAAAGCCTAATTTTAGACAATAGTTCCTTTTTCTACCAGCATTCTTCCCAGAACTAAGATTTGTATCCGGTGAATTCCCGTCATCCCCTGGGGAAGTTTCATCCTCTGGCTTTTCAGGCATGGGAATGCTTTTTATCTGTGCTGAGGCAGACCCACGGAGAGACGTACCCCAGAAAGGAGGAGGAAACCATGACCCGCCGCCTCTCCACAATCATGCGCGTGTTCACCCCCACAAACCACACACCTGTCCACCTCCAGCTGACAAGAGCGGAGCAGGCTGCAGCTCTACACAGCAGCCAAGATGATCTTTTCAAAACACAAATCTGGTCATGTAAACTACACTTCCTCTCCCTCTTCAAACTTTTATAACTTCCAAGTCTCTTGGAATAAAATCCAGTCTCCTTAACTCGGCCACATGGGCTGTGTCACCTGCCTCCTTCTGCTTCTCCAGCCTCATCTCACTATTCCTGCATGCAACTCCTGCTCCATCCCGCCACAGTACTGTCTCTCTCCCAAGAACACCCCACTCCCATCCCTCTTGGCCTATTTCCCTCCTTCTCTTCCTAGACCAGTGGTTTCTCAACCTTCCTAATGCCACAACCCTTTAATACAGTTCCTCATGTTGTGGTGACCCCCAACCATAAAATCATTTTCGTTGCTACTTCATAACTGTAATTTTGCTACTGTTCTGAATCTAATGTAAATATCCGTGTTTTCCGATGGTCTTAGGCGACCCTGCTAGCGGTTCTCAACCTGTAGAGCCTAAGACCATCGGAAAACACGGATATTTACATTACGATTCATAACAGTAGCAAAATTACAGTTATGAAGTAGCAACGAAAATGATTTTATGGTTGGGGATCACCACAACATGAGGAACTGTATTAAAGGGTTGCGGCATTAGGAAGGTTGAGAACCACTGCTTTAGACGATAGGTGAGTATTCAACTCCTCTGAAAAACCTTGCCTCACTTCCCAAAGTGGCTTCCCCTAACGGCCACCACAGGCCCAAGCATCCATGGTTTTGTGCTGAGTAAAGCTGGAATTTCACCATCATCAGTGTGATCTCTTTTCATCTCTATATAACTCCCTTATTAGACTGAGCGCATCTGAAGGACAGGGCTTGTCTGCTCCCCAGTACAGTGGCAGCACCTGGCACAATGCTTGGTATATAATAAATGCTCGAGAAACATGTCATGAATGAACGAGTGGATGAAATGAATGAACAAACAAGAAAAGCAAATGGGCTAGGCCAGTCGTCGGCAAACCGTGGCTCATGAGCCATATGCAGCTTGCAAGCCGCAGTTTGCCACTCTGTTGACTAATGAGTTTGCCGACCGCTGGGCTAGGCATTCTCCAAAGCTAGACCCATGAATTCCACTTCAGAACAAAGCTGAGAAACAGCTCGGGCACAGCAGTCACCTGTCCGAGTCCACCCGGAGCCCAGAATCCTTCCTTCTCCAGCATGTTCACTCAACTCTCACTTACACAGCCTCTCCACATTTCAGACCTGGAGAGGGCTTGCCATTCTACTTTTTCAGATGAAGAGACCGGTCCAGGGCCCAAGAGCACACAGGCAGGCAGCAAGATGCAGGAGTACATCAGGCCCCTGGATTCCAATGTGCTGCCATGTTAGTGAGAACAGTCTAGGCCAGTGGTCGGCAAACTGCAGCTCGAGAGCCACATGCGGTTCTTTGGCCGCTTGAGTGTGGCTCTTCCACAAAATACCATGGCCTGGGAGAGTCTATTTTGAAGAAGTGGTATTAGAAGAAGTTTAAGTTTAAAAAATTTGGCTCTCAAAAGAAATTTTAATCATTGTACTGTTGATATTTGGCTCTGGTGACTAATGAGTTTGCCTACCACTGGTCTAGGCTACACTGCATAAACAAATACACCCTGAAATCTCAGGGGCTTAACTCCATACAAGTTTTGTTCTGGCTCATAATAAATGTAGACTAAATGGCTTTACTTCCTCTGGATCATGTGGCCTCTGAGCTCACTGTGGAGGGGAGAAGAGAAGACAGCACAGGGGGTGTTCATGGGCCAGGCCTGGAAGCGGTAGACATCCTGGTGTCCAGGAACTTCAACCACATTCCACAAGCTACATTCCCTGTGCGGGAGGCTTGGGAACACGTCTTCCCAGGTGTCCATAACGCGGGATGAAGTGGAGAACAGAGGGCTGCTTCCTCCAGAGCGGGAAGCAACCACCAGCCTCCTTGGGCCAAGCAGCCCCATGTCCCTTCTGGGAGGTCAATGCCTCCTGTCCTGAGATGGCACACTGACCAGGAGCCCAGTTTCCCAGAGCAGAGAGCCCCCAGCAGGAATTAGCAAGTGGTCTTCCAGACTGGGGTGGGAGATGGGGTGAAGGATGGAAGTGTGATGGAGACCACAGCCCGGAGCTCTGCCCATCCTGACCTCACTCCTCAGAGGTTCCAGCTGGTCCTGTCCCATAAGAGGACAGCTGGACACTCTCCTAGGGAAACCCCACTACAGTGTTGAAACGGAAGGCTCTCATCCTGCTCATCTGCCAGAGATGCCGGAGGATTGCCAGGGGGAGGCAGCTGAGCAAAGAGAAGCAACCTTGGGCTCAGATCCTGGCTCCAGCTCTGATTGGCCAAATGTCTTTAGTTATGTCTCTTCCTGTCTTTATTTCTCCGAAGGTAAAATGGAGATGCCCAGCTCCTACTTCACCCTATCACTCGCCGTTAGTGTTCAGATTAAAGAAGAGATGTTCGGATGACAGTGGTATGTTATTTATTACGAGAGGCCCGATGCACAAAATTCATGCAAGAGTAGGCCCTCCTTCCCCCGGCTGCCAGCACTGGCTTCCCTGTGGCACCTGGGCTTCCCTCGTATCCCTGGCTTCATCCGGAAGGTCATCTGGAAGGACATCTGGTCTAATTAGCATATTATGCTTTTATTATTATAGATAACATCACCTAAAGCTCCAAGGTGACTCCTCTCATTGGCTGTCCTCTGACTCTGCACAAAAGCCTGTGTTCTTAATGGCCTGTCCCACACTCCCAGTTTCAGAGTGTCCTACCCCAGTTTCCAGGAACCCACGCTGAAATTCTCCAAGAGAAGTCAATTCCTGGTACTGGCTATTGTCCTATTGCATTGGAACACGGCATGAGACACACACTTTTGTGTGTGTGTGCCAGTCACACACAGATTCCCACCATCCCAGCCCGGGAACACAGGCACACTTTACCCTCATGCCTGATCTTTTGCTAGCAGATGTTCCAGAGCTGCGGGGTGCGACTGATATTGGGGTGTTGGTACAGAGGACTGGAGTGAGGAGTGAGGGAATGGAGGGAGGGGATCCCATGAGCCACTGTGAGGCTGAGCCTGGAGCAGCTCCAGCCTTTCCTTCTTATCAGCTCCCCTCCTGGAGGACTTCTGAGGCAAGTCTTTTTTAAATATCAGGGTCTCTCCCTTCTGGGGAGGGGAAGCAAGAAAGGAGCTGACAGGACAGGAGGCAAGATGCTCCAGAGCCTCAGAGCAGGTGGGTTTTAGAGAACTTTGTCTGAGAGAAGCCAGGGCAGCAATTGCTGCTGCCTAGGGGTTGGGAGTGGATATGGGTGCAATGGGAATAGGAGAGGAGGTGTGAGGAGAGTGGGCGAGGCAGACAATGGAGGCTGTCAGGAGCAGCTTCTGGGATAGCACCAAGCGTGGGAAGGGCACGTGGGTGAGGGTGGGGCTGCCTCACGGGGCTCGGAAGTTCAGAGGGGGTGCTTGACAACTGCAAAGTTGAGAGACCCAATCGGAGTCCCCCAGATCTCAGCCAACTTCTGATCGACTCTGTCTACACAGCAGACTCCAGCATGAAAAGGTTTCTGGAATTGCATTTCTTCTTTCTTTTAAGTATCTCTCCAGGGGTTTCTAGCTCAATTCTACTGACAGATTATCCTCATCTTTGCAGCAGGAGAAACTGGGACTCCAAACAGAAACCGACTTGATCCAAGAAGACAGATAACATAACAAATGCAGGGTCGAAATTTAAGTCCAGGTCCTTTCGGCCCCCAAGGACACAGCCAGACATCACTGGGTCTGAATTTCTCCTCCCAACAAGAGGTCAGACTCTCCCCGTGAGGACTACTTTCCTAATTAGAAGTCATTAAGGGACTTCCCTCACCTGTCTTCTCAGAAACACTAAGTCTAGGTCTGAACACACTTTGGTCTCCTAGGAAAAAGTAAGCCAGAAAAATCCCAGTTACAATTACCAACGCCATCAGTGTGATTATCAACCACGACATTTGCAGGGAGCAGTGTGAAGGGGAAGGCACTGAAGCAGGTGATCGGAAAATGACTAAAATTCCATTTCCTTCAAGTCGACTCTAGTCCATCCAAGTAACCTCGCTCTGAATAGACAACATTGGGGAGGAGGGGTGGACCCTAGGTGCCCCAGAGGGGAACATGCTGAGAGAGGAAGTGTGTGAGATCTGGATTAACACCACGTGCTGCCCACCCCTGGCCCTCTCAACACGGGCACTGCGGGACTCAGGATGCCCACAGCAGCCACCCCCTCCCTAAAATCAGAGCGGACATGGGGTCACCACTGACCCTCCTCAGATCCTGTCCTTCTCCCACAGGAAGTGCACACAGCACAGTGCCCCCCCCTACCCTCCCGAGGTACTTCACCTCTACTCCTGGCAGGTACCTGACTGTGCCTCATTCAGTGAAGGGGGACACCTGCTAGGTTGGCAAGGGGATTAAATGAGTTACTATATCATAAAGTGCTAACGATGCCAATAAATACAGTTACCAATATTGTCACCATCGGAGAAAGGGCGAGACAGAGATGGACACTAGGCGGGTAGCCTGCCTGTCTCCCCCTCCCTCGGCTTCTGTGGGAGAGGAGCGAGGAGCAGCGCTCATTCTGCAGGATCGGTGAGAGGCCGGGAGCTGGTGCTGAGGAGACAGCAAAGCTGGGTTCCGTTCTTGGCCTCTCTGCTGCGTGTGACTTTGAGCAAGTGACTCAAGTTATCTGAGCCTCAGTTTCCTCATCAATAACAAAGGGATAATCATGGGTGCTTTCTCCATAGGGTGGTTTGAGGATTATAGGCAATGCTATGTGCAAAGTGCTAACAATTAAAAAAAAAACTAAAGAGTGTACTATTACTCCATGCTCACACGTATGGGAGGACATCAGAGCTCTCTCTCCTTTCTAGTAAATGCCAAGAATTTTCTCCATTTCCTTTTTCCCACACCAAGAGGTCTCACTCATTGTGCCAGGATGCCTGGATGGGGCTCACCATCTGCTTCAGCCATGAGACCACCGTCTCCGCTGTCCTGGAGTCTTAATCTGTGGCCAAAGGTTCTCACAAAAACTATCCCAGAAGCCTCTTCCCGAAGACATGCCTGGGGATCAGCTTCACGGCAGGGAGTGGGTGTCCCTTAGCTCCAGGCCTGCTCAGTGGCCCGGGAGAAGCAGGCAGAAGTCACAGGGCCGGCCGGCTTCACGCATGTGTGATCTGAACCATCCCACAGTTCAATGCTCTGTTG
Source organism: Lasiurus cinereus (assembly GCA_011751065.1). Classification (NCBI taxonomy): domain Eukaryota; kingdom Metazoa; phylum Chordata; class Mammalia; order Chiroptera; family Vespertilionidae; genus Lasiurus; species Lasiurus cinereus. The sequence goes on along the minus strand of JAAGEH010000045.1, from coordinate 49,308,005 downwards.
TTTTTGTCTTAAAATTCTTAGGCTTTTTAAGCAGAGGGACCCACAAATGATGTAGCTGGTAGAGCAGGTGACTTCTCCACTCCCAAGAGGCACCACCTTCACCAGGTTCAGGCCCCATGTTCACAATCTTCCCTGGTGTCAGGGCTCACCCGGATGCCTAACTGGTCTCCCACTTTTACCCTTGTTTCCTGAAATAGCTTTTCAACAGGGCAACCAGGGGCTCCTTTTAAAAGCGGGTGAGATCCTGTCACCCCTTGCTCAAACCCTGCCAGAGCGCTCATCACACTCGGAGTAAAAAGAAGGGGTGCCGGTGGCCCTTGAGGCCCTGCACATTTCCCTTTCCTCGCTGACCTTGTATTCAGGGTCCTGCCCACTGATCCCTCTGCTCCAGCCACACTGGGCTCCTTGCTCTTTTGCCAACAGGCCGCCAGGTAGTTCCCACAGTAGGGCTTTACTCTGGCTGCTCCCTCTGCATGGGACATACTTTCCCAGATACCCTTCCCAAACAGAGGACCCAGCTTACCTTTAACGTCAGAAAACCCTCTAAAACCTTATCTACCCCGTTGGCCCCACGCTGGACTGAACTTAAACCAGCCTCTAAAAGGGTGTGCAGTGTCGGCGAGGATGTGGGGAAACAGGAACCTTGTGCATTGCTGGTGGGGATGCACGATGATCCAGCCACCACGGACAACAGTGTGGTGGCTCCTCAAAAAATGCAACATAGAATTACCCTATGGTCCAGCAGTTCCCTCTGGGAATACATATACAAAGAAGAACTGAAACCAGGACTCAAACAGATATTTGCACACCAATGTCCTCAGAAACATTACTCACAATAGCCAAATGAGAAAAACAACCCAGATGCCCATATGGGTGGAGGAATGGATAAACAAAACACAATATTTGCATATAATGGGCTATTATGCAACCTTAAAGGAAGGAAATGCTGACATCCACGCTATAACATGGGTGAAGAACCTTGAAGACTTTTGTTAAGTGAACTAATCTAGACATAAAAGGGTAAATATTGTGATTCCACTTGCATGAAGTACCTAAAATAGTGAAACTCTTGGGGAGAGAAGGTAGAATGTTGGTTCAGCGGCTGGGGAGGGGGAAAGGGGAGCCACTGTTCAATGAGCATGGAGTTTCTACTCAGGATGGAAAAGTTTTGGACATGAACAGTGGCAATGGGCATACAACATGATGAATGTGTTTAATGCCACTGGACTGTACACTTAAAAATCTATATAGGTATACGTAAAAGGCTAAGCAACTATCAGACCATCCAACCAGTAGCTATGACGTACAATGACCCCACCAGGGGGCAGACGCTCAACGCAGGAGCTGCTGAGCTGCGGTCACTTGGCATCAGTGGTTCTCAGGTGATGCACCCCAAAACCCGAAAGAAGGGAGCCTGATTCCGGGGTTGTCACCTGAGAACCACCCTCTTGCAATCCAGGACCCCTCGGGAGATGTCGGAGAGCCAGGTTCAGCCCAATCCCTGCAGGCCACCTGCTGGAGGAACCCAGCTCACTCTGCAGATGCCCTTTGCGCTGTGGTGCTGCCCCAGGTGCACCGGCCAGGGAGGGACCACGGAGATTGGCTCCAGGGCGTGTACAGCCCATTTCACCCAGTCCCACCCCACTAGCCACCTTCTAATTAATTTTCTTTCAATGTGCACAAATCCGTGCATTGGCACTAGTACTTAACATAATAACTTTACCTCAATAAAAAGACAAGGCTTAAAGCATGAAGGTAGAAGACAATTTCATATGGAATCCCTTCTGGCCTCCTCCACACCCACCTTAGGGTCTGTTGCTGCTTTCCTATGACATTGCCCACCACGTACATGGGTGGCCGAGTCCTGACCTCCCCAGTGAGGTAAGGGGTCCTAGTAACATTAGGTGAGGGACACACACACACACAAACACACACACACACACACACACACACACACACACATACAACATGGAAGTGAGGATAGGAAGTCTCTTGCTAAGAGATGGGACTTTGTAAATGGGGAGGGGGGGAGCCTTCAAAGAGAAAAACAGCCTTGGGAGGCATTTTGGGAACTCCTAGTTCAGCCTGGGATGCTGGGTTTCAATAAAGCCACGTTGGGGGCAGGCAGGAGCTGCAGTGTGTGACAAGAAGGAAGGGAGGAGGCCTCTGGTCCCTCTGCATCCCGCAGGCAGCGGCACTGTTGCCATTCAGGAATGTGAAGTGGCTGGGCAAGGCCCCTGCACTTGGAGCAAGCTCGAAGGCCCCTCTTGGCTTCCCACAACAGTTGTCAAGACTGAGAGGGAGGAGATTCTTTTGGTCTCCTGGGGAGTTTGAGATGCTCCAGGCTCTGCCCCAGCACAGGGTGCGGTGGGGTGGGGCTGCCAGGCTCAGCTCCAGGCTCCCACCTTCCGGGAGATGGACAAGCTCCTCAGGGAGAGGAATGCCAGATGGAAAAGTGCCCGCCCACGGGGCTAATTTTAGGCTCCACAGCAGCAGCAGCAGCAGCTCCCTGCACAAAGCCCCCTGAACAACTCAGCTGAGCTTTAAACTACGAGGCCACTCAGAAGGAAAAGAAAATATACATATACACACACAGCCATGCACATACATATGCACCCATGCACACACAGCTACGCACATGCACACATATGCACATGCACCCCCAGGCACAGACACACATGAACGCACGCACACAGCCTTTCTCCAGGCAGACCTTATACCATAAATGTTCTTTCCTGTCCTGTAAGAGGAAGGGAATCCCTGTAGTGAGGCCCCAGCAAATATTATTAACCATGTGACCTGTGGTTCCTAGGTCAGAGGGCCTGAGGTCGCTGGGCCCAAAAAAAGACCCTGAGGGAGATTTAATAATAAACAACCTTGAGCGCACAGCTGCAGATGGGACCAGCTGTCTCTTCTGAGAACAGAACAGGATGGCTCAACAGGACATATTAACAAAGAATGTGGTTGGACATGAGGATGAACTTTCCAACCAAGGGAAACCTAAAACACAGAGCTTACAGAGGCTGCTCCAGGAGCATGGCCGAGTCACAAAGGCCGCCTCTTTTGAGCTGGGTCAATGTGGCTCACCTGTAGACAGGGTGTGGCTTAGATGGCCTTAGGCCCCTGGATAACACCTGCTCACATTTGCATGCCTCTTGCTGTGCCCTTCATCTACATGACCTAGGGCTCTGAGAGACTTGTGCAGGTCACACAGCAGGTAAGGACCTGAGCTGGGGTCTGAAGCCAGGTATGTCCTCATAAAGCCTGTCCATAGGCACTGCCCCCCGGCCCTGCCCCAGGGGACGTCTTGGACACTTAAATTCACTGGCTGAGAAAGTGTTCCTTCTGTGCCTCCCCCTTAAAGCCACAGGAACTGGCCTTAAGTCCAGGGCGCCTCTTCTTCTCCAGCCTCCCACTCCGAGCTCAGCTCAGGGACAACCTCTGAGCCCCAACTTTTATAATTTGAGGAGCACAGAGGCCACTGACACCACTGTGGCCTCTTCACTTTTCCTGACGCCACCCCTCCTCTTATGACCCCTCAGCCTAGGAGAAGGAGGGGACAACCGGACTTCAGGGATGCAGGCATCACGTGGAGGACCAGCCCTTCAGTCTCCTTGAAGTCCCTGGGACCCGCCCTGCCCACAAAGTCATAATATTTACAGGGAACACTGCAAAGCCAGCCCCAGCAGCTCCACCAGGCTGGCAAGTTACCGCAAACAGCAGATGTCTCCGAACAATGTGAACACAGCCCCCCTCCTTACACTGGGCGCCTCGCCCCACCCCCCAGTAAACAAATAAACAAGCAAGATGCTGGAGCCAAGCTAGCTGCCCTTCCTGCAGAGGTCACCCTGGAGCCAGAGTCGCACACTCACACTCCACATGAGAACACATCCTTCTAGGGGCAAAAAATGTCCATCGCAGACACACACCAGTGCTATAATCTCTTCGTGTGTGTGTGTGTGTGTGTGTGTGTGTGTGTGTGTGTGTGTCAGAGAGAGAGGCACAGAGGAGGGATGGAGAAAGGAGAGGGAATGTCAATAGAGCCAAACGCTTATTTTATTAAAACCGTTTATAAATAATCCCCACTTTGCCCTAGCCAGACACACAGTCAATGCCAGAAATCATGACGCCTCTGGTTTTTGGAAACCTAGCTAGTGAGACAGAGGCATGCACAGGCTGGGAGGGGAGACCTGCCATGTTTTGAGTGCATATCGCTGCCCTCTCCAACTCCCAAAACTTCCAAGCGGAGCCCTATCTATCCCCAAGTTGGCTAGAAAAGCACAAATTCAAGTCCCACCACACCACTCATTTGCTGTGTGACCTTGGACAGGTTACTTAAGCTCTCTGGTCTGTAAAATGGAGAATAGCGATTTCTACATATAAGAGCTGTGGAGGTTAGATAATAGCTGTTATGATGAATAAGCCAGTTTCCATTTTTCCTACTCCCCTCTCTACAGTCTACAAAGAGACTTCTACGAAGAGACTTCTGACTAGCAGAGAATCATCATCATCAGCGTCTTCTTCCCTTTAACCCCAATACAGCGCTCCAAGGTAGCTGTTCTCATCCCATCTTAGAGATGAGGACACTGAGGCTGTGACACTGGCCTGAGGTCACAGCATAAGTGACAGAGTCGGAGGGGTGGAGAGGGGAGGACTGTCACAGACACAGGCGTAGCATGAGGGCCCCATCAGCCTTCAGAAAGGTTTCAGAAGACCCCACCCTCTTCGGAACTCAAAGGGCTAAAAAGAGGTGAGGAAAGGGCATGGATGAGCCCAAGATGGCTCAGTCCGGTGGGTGGGAGGGCATAGGGTTGGCTGAGAAGCCGAGTAACCCAGCCTTATACCTCCTTGGGCCGAGAGCCCTGGCTGCCTGTCCTCAGCAGGAGGCACTACTGTGGTCAGGCACCCCACCTTCCACAGAGAGCGCCTCCATGGGACATCAATGGCCCAGGATCCTCACTCCCACACTGGCAGTCTCTCGTGGTCCCACACACTGCCCAGGACGCCCCAGGGCTTACCCAGGGCGCTCTCCCGGAGCCGGCCTGTCTTCTGTTCTGGAGACCATGTATTCTGATTTGCCCAGCACAGTCCGGGTTTAGGCCTGCTGTTCTCAAGCAATTATTAGTAGTACTCCCTTCCCTTTCATTGTCAAAAGTGTCTTGGTCTTGATGATAAATTATATGGTCACTGTTCTCCTCCCCGCTGAAGGTTCCTGAGCACTAGGCCCAAATCTGTCACCCAAATGGGAGCGGTCCATCCTTCCCAGCTAGTTCTTCAGAGAAAACTCCAGACCAGCCTCCTTCACTTTCCAGACGGTAGAAACCTTCTTCCCACGCTGCCTGCCAGCCCCCACGCCTGTGACTTCCACCAGCAGCCCAGCTGGGTCTTCTCAACACAACACAAGCAACCAGGGGTCATGAGCCTTTCAGTGTGGATGGCAACTGCAGCAGGGACAGGCCACTCCAGAACAGAGAAAGGAGATAGCCGGAGGGATCCCCCAGCACAGTGCGTGAACACATCGGGACCCATGAGAAACTGCTACATCTTAAAGAAGAGAAATAAGCACTCCCTTCATCTGTTCATTTGCTCATTCATTCATTCAACAAAATTTGATTAAACATCAACCAGGTTCAAGGCTGTGTCTCCTATAATCAATGGAACCAGAATCCACACAATGAGAATGAAATCTAGAGAATTATGAAGAGGCATATTCACACCTATGTATATAGACAGATTTAGATGTTCATGTCTCTGAGTGGTGAGCTAACCCAGGAATAACCTGAAATTCACTGGCATCGAGCTTTGAAATGCATCAGATGATTTTTTCAATACATTTACATCCTTGGTGATGTTTGAGCCTGTGTGATATTACATTGTTATTTAAATGAACCTAGATTCTGAGACCTCTTCTACATCCTCAGAAAACACCAGGAGTTGGGAAGCTAGCCAGGAAGGTGGGAAGGGGAGGGGTGAAGGATCATATTCATGCACCTGGGAGTATATATTAAATATAAGCATTTCTCTTTTTAAAATATTGATTGCAGAAAAGAAGGGAGAGGGAAAAATAGAAACATCAATGATGATAGAGAACACTGATCAGCTGCCTACACTCCCTACTGGGGATCTAGCCCACAACCTGGGCATGTATCCTTGACCGGAATGGAACCTGGGACCCTTCGGGCCACAGGCCAAGGCTCTATCCACTGCGCCAAACCAGCTAAGGCTGGAAGTATATATTAATGGCCCAGGATGTGATCAGGTCTGCAGGAGGCTGGACAAACCACAGAGGCCAACACAACAACCTGCAGAGAGAAGCCCGCCTCCTCCTGAGTACATTCATCTCAGTCCAACCCAGTCACAAACACGGACATTCAAACCAAGTGACACAGTCAACTCCCTTAAATCGGTCTATTCGCAAATGCAAGAGAGAATTTATCTTCCCACAACATTAATTAGACAAACATGTACTGAGGCCAGTGGCGGGCCAGGCACTCTACGAGGGTCTGGAGGAATCAGCAATTAATAACGCCTGTCTCGAATCCTGAGACACACTCAGTGGAGAGGGAGGAAGACAAATAAAACCAGGAGGGTACAACAGTGGGGTGAGTGGTCACAAGAAAGAAGGAAAGAACCTATCTCTGGGTGCTGGGCTGTGGCCAGGAAGGCTTCCAGCAGGAGGGGATATTTGACTTAGGTTCTGGAATGCAGATGGTCCATGGCAGAGTGGCAGGCAGAAGGAGGGACTGAAAACATTCCCAGGAAGCATGGGGAGGCAGCTGTGCAGGCAGACAGGGCAGGTGGGGGGAAGGCAGCATTCAGGACCAGAAGGGCCAGGAAGCAATAGGCTCAGACCTGAGTCAGGAAAATGTAGCATTACAGCTGTGTGGCAGGTACAGCAACGGGGGAGAGAGCAGAGTCAGGGAGACCTTTCAAAAGGCTAGGGCGGTGGCATAGACGAGAGATGACGAGGGGCTAACCAGGGCAGGTTGGGAGGGGACAGAAGAGTGGAGAGGACATTTCAGAGTCAAAACCACCAGCATTAGATGACCCCCTGACACTGGGAGGTGAGAACAAGGAGTTATCAAGTATGACTTCCAGTTTTTAACTGGGCAACAGTGGTGGGGGGGAGGTGGCTGGCCTTGGTGGGGACAGTGGGATGGTTGAGTTAGGCAGTGCCCATGCTGGTTTTGAGGTGCCCAAGGGACAAACAGCCTCGGAATGACAGACAGCGGGGAACCTGCGAGTGGATCCCTGGAGAGGGCTGGGCCAGAGGGTAGACAGTTACCTTAATCCCAGAAGTGGGCAAGGCCAGCCCCAGGGGAGCCCTAAGAAACACTTAAACGCTTGAGGAGGAAGGAGAGGACCAGAGGCCAAGACAAGGGATGGGCGGGAACAGCCGGGAGAGTGTAGGGAAGGAAGCAGCGCCAGGCCATGAGAGGCATAAGCGCGGGAGCTCAGCATGTAGCAGCAGGAGACCCCAGTGTGTGTGCAGCAAGGCTGCTTTCTTCCTGGGGAGTGGAGTCCATGAGTTTAGGGACACAGGCAGGCTGAGCCCTACCCCGCTGAGAGGGCCGATGGGGCTGCAGAGGAAAGAGCATGGGAGATGGAGGCAGCCCGGGAAGGAATGTGGATGGCTGTATATGGAGAACTGTGTCCACACTCAGCATCTGAGGGAGCGACAGGGAAGGAGGAGGAGGCCAGGAGTGATGGGGGGATGGTGGCCAGGCAGTGGAGGGATGCCCCTGGCAGGAGAAGGTATTGAGCTGGCTCTAAGAAGCCAGGAAGCGTGCCCAGTAGGTCAGCAGGGACCAGGAGGGACAGAGGTTGAGGGGTCCTCCCTGAGGCAGGGAGTTCGTTTACAGACAATGAGGGCTTGTCAGTGACACAGGATGAGAAGCCAGAGAGAGAAGGTGGTGAGGGCTCCAGCTGGTCTCTCTGGGGAGGAGAATATGAATAAAATCACAAACCTCATTAGAGGATCCTTGCGAGGAATTCTGGCCCTGGCGGAGAACTGGTTAGAAGTTAGGAACTCAGCATAAAGCGTCTCCTCTGGGCTAGGATTTGCAGTCCTGTCCCTAAATCTTTCTATCTCTTTTCCCCAATACCAATAGGGTCCATTTGCACATGGAGAGTTTTTACAGAAGAGAATTAAACACACTCCTAACACCCCTGCAAACTCCCCCGCACACACACACACACACACACACACACACACACACACACTCATCGCCGCAGCCGGAAACTCCAGGTCCAGCTCAGCCCCGCATCTGCTTCTTACTTGTGGTGATGCCCTCAGCAGAGCACCACATGCACAGAGACATGTGACCAGCAGAGGAGAGGGACACTAACACCGGGGTTAGAAAAGCCTGTAACGTTCCCCCTCGCTGACCACGGGGTCAATCAACCCTCCCAGAATAAGTGCTGCTCTGGCTGTGGCTCAGAGCAGGATCCATGCCAGAGTGCAGGGACTACAACTGGATCCTAATTGAATGGTGAGCACACAGATGTCCATGCAGGCCTCTGGGCCCCACCTGTAAGAAACAAAAGGTGCAGGGCCTGCTGCCAGGGGCCCATGTCCTTCCTCAAGAGCTCTTGGAGGGGTGGAACAGAATGGGGGAAGAGCCATAGGAAGGGCCTGGGTGTGGGGTGTGGCCGGCTCGTGGCTGCACGAGAGGACAGAGTGGGTATCCCTAGGCGATGGAGGGAGGATGGCTGCCAACCCCTGGCCCATCAGGGTTCCAGCTTCGGTCTCAGGTTGGATAAACACGAAGCCATCAGCTCAGAGGACAGACCTGCCCTACTACTCTTCCCAGCAGACACCGCTCACAGTCTAGCCGGACCTCCTCTGCTGCTATGGGAAAGGGGAAAGAAGAGGTGGTCCGTGAAGGCTGCGATTGGGGCAGGACACAGAGCAGCCTTCAGACTGCACTGGATCACCAGGCTGCTGTCAGGCTGACTCGGCGCCTCCAGCGCAGCCGGCTTCCCTCCTGTGCAGCTGGTGGAACTGGCCACAGAGGGCCAGCCGCCCTGGTGAGGCCTGGCAGCAGCACCACTAATGAAGCATGCACAGGTGGTCTTCAGGAGCCCCGGCCCCCTAAAATGATTTCTAGTTTCTTTGTGTGCACACAGGTGCATTTTCCTAAAGGCAAAGTTAACAGCTTTCCTCAGATTTTCAGACAGGCTGAAACCCAAAGGAGGATAAAAAGTTGCTTTGGGGGATTAAGAAGTGCCGAGGAGTAAAGAAAGGAAGGAGGGCTGGGCTTAGACTCCCACGGACATGGGTGCAATAGCCTCTCCGTGCTGGGCCATCGAGGCTGCAAGCACACTGTGTCCTGGGCTGGGCCACGCAGTCACAACCTTGGAATGGACTTGTCCTTGGACTGGTCTGTCTCCCAATTTGTTCAACCTCCACCACGTGCTACAAACTTGGGTGGGGTGTGAGGTGGGCTTTTTGATGTGCCCTTCCTCTCTGTAATGGGATGGCCAAAACTGACTGTGGAAAACCAGAAGCAATTCCTACAAAAGCATGCTGATCCAGCTTTGGGCAGGGGCCAGCTGCCTGGCCAGGGGCTGGTGGGCTGCCCAGAACACCTGCGCACGAGGACCAGCTGTCCAAACAGACTGCCCAGGGGTTCCCTGAAGCTCAAAAGATGTGCTGGTGTGCTGATCCCTCCAGGTGGGTGGGATGTGAGAAGAAAGAAAGCAAGAGTGTGTGGGGCTGAGATGAGAAAAGTGGGCTACATTCTGAGAATTTCAAATCACACCAACCCTCAGGCCGCTGGGCCAGTAAAGTAGGCCAAATGCACCCTTCCCAGCGGGTCGGTGGGGCTGCTGTTTGATGACCACAGACTGTCTAAACACTTCCAGATGTCCTTGAGGGCCTGCGGGGGACAGCAAGTGCCGCTTGGACAAAATAAAGTGAAAGATCATCTCTTGGGAAAGAGAGGCTATAAATTACAATTATGACTTCCCACCCAGAAGGAGAGAGTGACCCCAGGGCTCAGGATTGAGGGCGGATGTTGGGGTTGTCCACCCAGCCTGGGAGGCGGAGCAGCAACGGCACTCCCAAGGCTGTCTTGGTCTCCTCACTCTGCCCAGCCCCCCATCTCCCCTTGCCACAGTCCAAAGAACCTCGCCCATGAAATGTCCCGAGGCCCAGGGCTCCTGTTAACTCGGAGCTGTGACACAGGTAGTTCTTTGAGCGTGGACCCTGCCTCGGCATCACGCAGCTCCAGGGGCAACATTCACACTGAGACTAGATATGAGCAGCTTGCAGGCTATGGGGTGTGCACCCAGCCCTGCCCACTGACAGGTATTCTGGTCCTGGGGTGGCCAGTCGCTCTACAACCTACTCTCCCAGCCATCTGCTCTCAGCTCCCTAACAAGGAGCCCCATCCCTCAGGGGGCTGCTGGCCCCGACTGTGTCACCTCTGATCCCGGGAGGGAGCCCCTGCAGCCCCTGCCATGCCCCCTCTGTCACAGCCTCCCCTTCTGACCAGGACTCTGAGGGGAGGGGCAGAGCCCTTTCCAGAGGCCTGAACGGAAACACGGGGACAGACACAGGCAGCTGAAGGGTGGCCTGTTCCGGACGAGCGCCTCCTCCTTGCAACTAATTTACTTTATGCAATTAAGAAAAATGCACTATGCAATGGCAGGAGTTGGGGGGAGCCAGTCACAAAACAGTACATCCTGTATGAAACAAATTTTGGTTCTAAATGATTAGAAGGAAATATCATCATGTGGTAGAATGAAGGGTGATTTTACATTTTCTCCTTTGTACTGTTGGTTGTGTTTTTTTTTATTTCCCAGATTGTCTTTAAGGGATGTATATGGCTTTTATGGTCAGAGAAAGAGGGCTCCCGATGCAGCGAAGATTGTTTCCTCAGAGAAAGCCTGACGGGACAGTTCTGTGAGCTCTGGCGGGCAGGGGAGGGAGGAGGAGGGACCCTGCAGGGTTTTGGAAAGTATAAAGGACAGCTGAGATGGGCTGAGGCCTGCAGGTTAGGGGGTGCTCCTTGAGGTTCTCCTAAAGCACAGATTTAGAGACCAAGAGACTGTCTCCAATTTGCTCATTTCATACTGGCAGCCCAAGGCCCAGAGGGCAGAAGGCTGGCCTAAGGTCGGATAACTGGGGTAGTGGCCCAGCCGAGGCTGAACCCAGGCCTCTCAACGTCCAGGCAGAGGACATGAGCTCCCTAGTCTGATCTCTCTGTCTCTCTTGTTCCCCAACTCTCTCTCTCTGTCTTCCCCACTGCCCCTCTCTCACACACATACAGAGACACACACACTGTTCTTATCCATCCCACCACTAGATGCACTTTTCTAATGGGGGAAAAAATACCAGCACCCACAGGAGGCCACTACAGTCTCCCCACCCCAAATGGCTCAAGGGACATGTGACTCTAAATGCACTAGGCCTAGACAATGGCATGCCATAGGAAGACTCAACATCGGTTTCTGTAATCAGGGCACCAACAAGGCAGCCAGGCACAGACACACAGGGCATCAGTGCAGTCTGCCATAAGAGGTGCAAAGGAACATGAGGTTTGGGAGTGGGACGGGCTCTGGTTTCAGCCAGTGCACTCAGAGCCTGAGCTCTGAGGCCCAGGCATATGCTTCCTTTCCGAGTGCCCCATGTGAAATGAGGACAAGGACGCTAACTCCTAAGCAGTGGTATCACAGGAGAATGAGATAACATGAGCAAAGGGTCCTGGAGCTGGCCCGGCCACATGCTCACTCTGGTAACTATTGCTGCCTTGAACTCAGGCCTCTGCAGACCACCACCAGACTCCGCTCTCCCACCCTCCTCCTAGTCTAGCCTGGGCTGGCCATTCCCAGCTTCCTTCCATTGGCTGCTGAGGACCCTCAGGGACATGGTATTAATTACAGCAAGTTTTAAAAACCTTATAAGCGTGATTTTGAACTCTATATCCAGTACTTTGCTTTTTTCCATTTCTTTCATTTGTGATCTGTTTGTCTCCGCATTTTGGCTGCTTCCCTGAGTTGATAGAGTGGCTTTGTGTGCTAGGTGTCCTATAGGGCCCAGTGGCTCAGCCTCCCCAGTTACCTGAGTTGGACACTCTTGGTGCATCTCTTTGTGGGCTGTGTGCAGTCTTATAGTTAAGCCTTGATTGTTGTTGGTATCACTGGGAGGAACTGACCTCCAGGCCAATTGGCTGTGGGGATCAGCTACGTCTATGCTGGGAGAACTCCTATGCTGGAGACACCCTTATGAGACAAGACTTGCAAAAGCCTCTGTGTTCAGCTTGAATGGGGTGGAGTCACAGGGCAGAGTAGACAGCATTGGTTTCCCATCAGCCCTGCCTTAATAGGCCCCTGTGTCTCAATGTCCCGTGGTAATTGCTCAAGCATCTCTGAGAGAAAGACTCCCTCAAGTTCCATCCACTGTCAGACAGTCCTCTTTCTCTCCAAATGGGTCTGGGTCCCCAGAGTATCACCTGGAACTGGAGTTCATCGCAGTTGGGAGCTTTTGTGTCCTTCTTGCTTGAGAAAGCCAGCTGCGCACTCAGTTGCCAATCCTCTCCACCTGCACATCTCAGTACCTCTGCCTCCTGCAGTTCCTCTGAATCTCAGTGGGCTTTTCTTTCTTTCTAGTAAAACTTCCACTCAGCCAGCCTTCCTGTGGTTCTGGATGATGTCTGTTTTGTCCTTTAGTTGTAGTTTTGAAATGGTTGTGCGAGGCAGGAGTTTAGGTGTTTATTTATGCCGCCATCTTGATTTCTCCAATAACAGCAAGTTTTAAGATAATAAAATTTTTAATTTGTTTTTCTAACTTTAAAAAATATGTATTTTTTCTTTATTCTCTTAACTCAATTTTATTTCATTTTCTTTTCAATTTCCTTATTCATCTGTAGAGTGGGAAGTAAAGACTGCCTATCATTTATCTACTGCCATATAACAAACCATCCCAAAGTATTAAAACAACATACATGCCCTAACTGGTTTGGCTCAGTGGATAGAGCATCAGCCTGCAGACTGAAAGGATTCCAGTCAAGGGCATGTATCTTGGTTGCGTGCACATCCCCAGTGGGGAGTGTGCAGGAGGCAGCTGATCTATGTCTCTCTCTCATCGATGTTTCTAACGCTCTATCCCTCTGCCTTCCTCTGTGTAAAAAATATATAAAAATATATTTTATAAAAAACATACATGATGTAGCTTACCTCTATGGGAGTTGGCTTGGCTGTGTGTTTGCTCTGACTCTATGGTGAACAAAACAAAGAAGACCCAAAGGGTGTGCACTGTAAAATTTCACTTACATGAAATAGGAAACACCTCTCTATGATGGAAGGAGGTAAACCAGGTCTGTTTGGGGATTACTGATGAGGAGGGGTGCAAGGAACTTACTGGGAGCCTAGACATGTTCTATATTTTGATATGGTAGTGGTTCCATGCAAGAGAAGATGAAAGCCCAAGTGGCCCAGTCAAGGTTATATTATATTAGCAACGACTCAAGGAAATGGACAAAGTGCACATTTTAGGCAGACTTCCACAGAAATAGGTATAACAATCAATGCTGGCATAGATTCTTCATTATCTAGGAAAGCAGGTCACACAGAGCCAAGAGTTCTACAGAGAAGAGAGCTTACTGTGCACATTTCATTTTAAATTTTACTTTATTTGTTGTTAATCCTCACCCAAGGATATTTTTTTCCATTACTTTTTAGAGAAAGTAAAAGGGATGAGAGAGAGAGGGGAGAGAGGGGGAGAGAGGGGGAGAGAGAGAGGAAAAGAGAGAGAGAGAGAGAGAGAGAGAGAGAGAGAGACAGAGAGAGAGAGACAGAGAGAGAGAGAGAGAGAGAGAGAGAGAGAGAGAGAGAGATGAAAGAGACACAATGATGGCTTACCTCCTGCACGAGCCTTAACCGGGCTCAGGAATCAAACCTATAACCCAGATATGTGCCCTTCACCAGGAATTGAACCTGAGACCCTTAGGTGCATGGGCCAGCACTCTAACCATTGAGCAACAGCAGCCAGGGCAAAAGTTTAATTTTTTAAATGAGGGTCATCCTTCTGACTTTACCCACTTTCTGTAGCCTTGTGTGGTGAGCAAAGGGCTTCCCACCCAGGAGGACAGAGGGCCCATCAGGCCAGAGCCCAGTGTCAGTCATCTGATGAATGAGCCAGCCACACATTCAATGCCCCCAAACTGGCCCTCACTGTGGTCCCATGAGGGCTTACCGCCCCATCCATACCCTTTCTCCAACTCCAGTCGGCCTCCTCTCTCTGAACACGCCCACCCTCCTTCCCATTGCCTGCCTCACTGGCCCTCAGGGGCTCCCTTGCCGTGCCTCATACTGCCTGCCACCTCTCTCCCCATGCCAGTCCCACTCTGCCCCTTGAAATCCTCCCCTCCTCTGCGGCCCCTGCCTAGGACTTCCCTGGAGCTCCTTTCCACCCATACCCTTGAGTGGAGCTGCCTGCATACCCACCTCCCCCGCTCAATTACATCATAAGCTGGGTGCAGACAGTGCACAGCCTGTTTTATTCCCCAAAGTAACAGCATGGCAGTCAGCACCTACAGGACATTCCATAAACTTCTGCCAGAGTTGGAAACCGAGTCCACACCACCTCAGGTCAGGGGCCCTGCCTTCTGGAGTACACACCCCTCACTCATGCCTCACCCTTCCCACTACTCCTTGGGGAAACTCACACACAGTGTGACCTCCGAGAACTGGGAAAGGAAGAAAGGAGGTCTAGCTGGGAAGGAATTCCCCTTGCCCAATAAAGATTTTATGCTAATTTTTCTCTCCATAAACTCTAAAAAATAGAAGGCCTAAATCTGCCTCTGTCCTGGTGTTCCTGAGACTGGGTGGAACTAGGTGGAAGGGTAGGGGGCCGTGCCAACAGCTTCCATGCCTTGCCTAACTGACTTTTTCCTTACTCTTAGTCGTGGTACTGCGGAGGGGAGGCCCACAAACATCTAGAACCACTAGGCCCCTCTCTTCTCCCACCTCCCGAGGCAGGAGTCTCCACTGTGCCCAAAGACTGCAAGGAAAGGAATGATCAACTCATCCATTCCAGCACTTAATCTTCAGGGTGGGAAGTTTTTCCAGTGTCTAGCTTAAATCACTTCTGTTTGTGCAAAGGGTTTTCTTTCCCTCTCTTAACCATTACCCAGCTCTGATCTTAAGTGAAGTGTACTTTTTCAAACCAGAGGGGAAGAAGAGGACTGAGGAAAAGGGGGCCTCTTATGTAAGTATATTTCTGGCTCAAGCTCTGTTCTACCTTAGGGATAAAATAGTGAAGGGACCTTGTGAGAGAGATTAGCACAGAGAGCAGCAGAGAGAATGAAGAGGGGACAGAAGAATAAGGATGAAAGTGTAAGGGTTAATCCACCCATCGCAAAGTCCAGACAGCTGCCAGCTGTGCCAGCTGCCAGGCACCAACAAAGCTGCTCACAGGTGTCTTGGGGTTCAGGCACTCCCTTGTCTGGAGTGCCCCATTCCCTTAACCCTGCAGCCATCCACTGCCCTCCTCCTCGGAGCACTGGCAGCATGTGCCCATTGCCATGGCAACCAGCTCTCCTGGCACCTGGAGAGCGGGTCTCATCAGCAAGGAGGCCCCCAAGTGACTTCTAACAAAGCTTCCTTCCCGCCAAAATCAGGGCTCCACCCACCCCTCAGCTGGGAACCGAGCTACAGAGTGTTGGAGAAGCCAGTGTGCAACCTACTCAGACCAGTAGTATAAAGCCATCACACCATCTGGGCTGAGATGACACTGGGATGCTGGAGGTGCTCAGTTCCTCGAGATTTTGCAAAGATGGATCCGAATATGCCTTCCCATCCATTGTCACCACATGCCCTAGCCCGTCAGCCCAGGTCCAGATTGCCAGCCACTCTCCCTTGCTCCAAACCATCCAGCACAGCCACCACTACCACAGATAATCTTCTCCAAATACCACTGTTATCCAATCACTCCTCAACTCAAGTGCCTAAAATAGCTTGCTCTGGCTTATCAGATCATATCTAAACCTTTATGGTATTTACACTCCCTACCCCCAACACACACACACATTCCAACCTCAGCCGCAGGTCTTCCCATTCCACGCATGCTGCCTCTTCTCTGTTCCATTTTCCCTGTTCCTGCCATGTTTCCTTTGCTTCTGCCAACCTCCTCCTCCTGCTATGTCCTTGCCTCCCAGTTTGCATTCACCTCCTTCGGCAGCCATGCTGTAACTACCTGCATCTACAACAATCTATAATAATAAAAGCGTAGTATGCTAATTAGACCAGATGACCTTCTGGACGAAGCCAGGGCTGCAAGAGAAGCCCGGGTGCAGGGTGTCACAGGGAGACAGGTGTGGCAGCCTGGGAAGGAAGGCCTACTCTTGCACGAATTTCATGCATTGGGCCTCCAGTGTTACTATAAATGGCTATTTGTCTATGGGTTTTCCAAGCTTGTAACTTCATTGCAAACTTAAGGGGGGAGCTTTCTCATTCATTAGACTCTGGGATTTCCCTGTTCTACTGGGAGCTCCCAGAATCCCACAATGTAGCTTCCTTCACCAGACTAGGTACTCTGGGGACAAGAATGCAGGTTCCCCATTAAAATGCCCTAGGGATAGGGCTGGGGAAGCTGTCCCTATGGCTCCCCACACACACCTCAGCCCCTCACTGACTTCTCTCCACCACAACCACAGCTTCCAAGGCAAATTTAAGGGCAAAAGTCCCTAAACTTGCAGCATGCCTAGTGAAACTGCAACACTGGAAATGTCCTATATCTGAGCTGTTCAATACAGTGTTGGTCACTTGTTGCATCTGGCTACCAAGCATTTGAAATATGACCAGTCTAAAATGACATGTACTGTAAGTGTAACAGACACTGATTTCAAAGACTTAATATTTTTTAAGTGAAAGCTACCCTCTTAAAATGTTTAGTGTGCAGTACAGTACTGTTAACTATATATACACTAGAGGCCCGATGCATGAAGATTTGTGCAAGAATAGGCCTTCCTTCCCCTGGCTGCTGGCACTTCCTTTGCTCCAGCCGGAGCACCAACAAAGCCTGAGCCGCCTTTCTGCCTTTCCATGCTGCCCAGAGGCCTGGAGTGGCTGGGGCACTGCAGAACACCTGCATCATTGCCATGGCCATGATGCAAGTTTCCCGTACCGCCCCCGGCTGCTCAGCGCCTGCATATGCAAATTAACCCACCATCTTTGTTGGGTTGATTTACAAACTCACTCCTGATTGGCTGGTGGGTGTCACAAAGGTATGGTCAATTTGCATCTCACTCTTTTATTAGTGTAGATTGCTATACTGCACCGCTCTTTTTATTTTATTTGTGAACCTCTGAGAGATGCCCCAAATTCTCTCTGCAACAAAATATTTCATTCATTTAGACGTTCAGTGTTCTAATGCTGAATAGCCCATCACTATTACAAAATAGTTCATTCATTTAGACGTTCAGTGTTCTAATGCTGAATAGCCCATCCCAGGAATGAGTTAGAAATAACCATAATCGCCGAAACCTGTTTGGCTCAGTGGATAGAGCATCAGCCTACGGACTGAAAGGTCCCAGGTTCGATTTCGGTTAAGGGCATATACCTTGGTTGTGGGCACATCCCCAGTAGGGGGTGTGCAGGAGGCAGCTGATCGATGTTTCTCTCTCATGAATGTTTCTAACTCTCTATCTCTCTCCCTTCCTCTCTGTAAAAAATCAATAAAATATATTTTTTTAAAAAAGAAATAACCATAATCATAATGGCATGTTTTGCTTGTCTATTCCTTCCTGTATCATGATGCTTTTCGCATGAGCCAACTGATACTGTGAAGGAAGCAGGTCAAGCATGAAAACCCTTGGTAAACCCTAAGAAAACAGAAGGTCTGGAGTTAAATGGAGTGTGCAAAGGCAGTGCCAGGACTAAGACCCAAACCCTCGACACCCAGACACTCTCCATGCACATAGGCAGAAGGCCAAGGGACGCAGAGCCACATACTCTCCTTGCCTACAAAAGAGAGACAAAGACACAGCTCAAAAAAAGGAAGCATTATTAAAATAGGCAGAGGTGGTGAGGGTAGTTAAGAAGTCTAAAATGGGAAGCTGTGGGCCTGGGATCCAGGAGCACCTCTGCTCCCAGGGAGCTGTGCACCCTTGGGTCACCACGCCTTTCATTTCCCTGATCTTCAGTTTCCTCATCTGTAATACAAGGAGCTGGATGCTTCAAGATGCAGCTAGACGGCACCACTTACCCTGCTGGTGGGAATGGCAAATCAGCCTGATCCTTTTGTACAGCAATGTGGTAATTATGTGTCAAGAGCCTTAGAAATGTTCAAACTTTGACCCAGTAGTTCCACTTCTCAGAAGCCTAAGGAAATAACCCTAAATAAGGAGAAAGCTTTATGTGTAAGGAGCTTCATCTTAGCACTGTTTATAATACTAAAATGCTGGAAGTGAGCTAAAACCTAATAATAGGAGAATAGCTAAATTGTGATATGCAAATCCAATTAATGAGATATTACACAGTTATTTAAAAAAAAACAGAGCATCAACATAGAATGTGCTTTTGGCATATGAAAAAAGGCAGGATATTAAAGGGCTGGTACTGCATAATTGTAATTAAATTTTACAAAGAAAAAAGAAGTATTACACCCCTGTGGGGGCACATACAGATTTGTTCACAAAAACTCAAAGGAAATTCACCGTTTGCCAACAACAATGACTTTTTTTTTTTTAGTATATTTTATTGATTTTTTACAGAGAGGAAGGGAGAGGGATAGTTAGAAACATCGATGAGAGAGACATCGAACAGCCGCCTCCTGCATGCCCCCTACTGGGCGCCTCTTGCACTCCCCCTACTGGGGATGTGCCCGCAACCAAGATACGTGCCCGCAACCAAGATACGTGCCCGCAACCAAGATAAATGCCCTTGACTAGAATCGAACCTAGGACCCCTCAGTCCGCAGGCCAATGCTCTATCCACTGAGCCAAACCAGTTTCGGCTACAATGACTATTTAGGGCCCCGATTTTCAATCAGTGTTCCTTGGAATTCAGTTAGTATCTAGGGTCAAGGTGGGAAAGCTGAGCATGGGAAAGAAAGACAGCTACCCAAGTGACTACTAACTGTTTAGTTCAGGGACACCTATGTAAGATTTCACTGGAACAAAAGGTAGAAAGATCAAAGCAACTGTTCTTGTGCGGATGGGCAAGAAAGCCTGGATCCTCCTGAATCGTGACCTTCTCCCTGGTCAGCATTCTTCATGGTAAAAACAACTTTCCTCCAAACTCTCAGCTATTCTCTGTGCCACGTAGCTATTACCAAACCAACTCAGAGGACCCAGCCTGTCTCAGAAACGGCACAAGTGACCCCTGGACAACCTCGGGGTGCCTTCTGCCTGTCCAGAATCGAGAGGAATGGCTTCCCAGGTCACACTTCCAACAAGGCCCGGCCAGGCTATAGCAGGTCCAGAGGGAAAGTCACACGGACAAGGGCAGAGGAAAGGCGGATGTGTGTACCAGCTCCTCTGCGACCAGTGCTGGGTGACCCTGAGAGCTTAATAGAAGCAAAAAAGGAAAGTGTGTTCTCCCGAACTGGACAGGAGCCCCGAGCCCCATCTCTCTGGGAGCTGACACAGGCTGAGAACAAAACCGGCTCACAGAGAGTTCAGATAAAGTGTGAGAAGGCAGAACCATGAGTGGTTATCAGAGGACATGACAGATGCCTGGACCACAGCAGGGCCTTTTAAGGTCGATGGCAAGGAGGACAACCCTCCATTCTCCAAACATATGGCTGAGCCAGGCCCAGAGGTGGAGCGCTGGGGCTGCATAGCGTGGCTCTAACCCAACGTTACTATTCTTGGGATCAACTTTGGTGGCCTGACAGCACTGGGCTGCCGGTGAGCCTGGGGGCGGTGTGGCTGACAACGCTGGCAGGTTGCTGAAAGGCAGAGGGAGCCTTATAATGCAAGCAAGAGATTCTTCTCACCTCTCCTTCCCAAGGCAGAGCAGCTCAAAAGACCACAGCTGTGAAAGTGTTCAAAGGAAACTTTAGTCATGCCTGCAGGTTTTCCTCGGGCAGGAAAATATGCCTTATTATATTTATTATATAATTAAAGATAGCAATTAAAACACACACACACACCATCCCTCCATACTAACATGATAAGACAATGAAAGGAGAAGGTTTCTTTGTCAGAAACACCCCCGCCCCCACCCTCCCCTCTCACAGCGTCCTGAGCAGCACCCAGCACCGATTTAGAGCCAGAGCGGCCTGGGTTCCCAGTCAAGGCTCCACTAGCCTTGCGACCTGGGTCCACGTTCCTCATCAGTGACCTAGGGCTGGTAATAACACTCACCTAACAACACTGGCTGGGGGAAATCTCAGCCACTGTTCTTTTTTTAAAAAATATTTTTTTAAATTGATTTTGGAGAGGAAAAGAGAGGGAGGGAACGCCAGAAAGATCAACGATGAGAGACAATCATTAATGGGCTGCCTCCCCACCCTGTGGCTAGAGCCCGCAACCTGGGCATGTGCTCCAACTGGGAATCGATCTGTGACCTCCTGGTTCAAAGGTTGATGCTCAATCACTGAGCCACACCGGCGGGGCTCAGCCAGTGTTCTTGAGTGACCCCATGCAGTGAGGAACTGGTTCTTAGTTCCATCCTCTTGAGGATTCCGCCTTCTCCTTCCTTCCCCCCCACCCCCCAGACCACCGCCAAGTGAATGAATCAAACACATCAATCAGAAGCTCCCAAAAGGCTCCCATGTCATGAGATTAAAAATGAACCCCTGAGCCAGCCTTTCCCAGCCAGCCAGGGGCCTCTCCTCCTTGCTATGCTCTTCCTTCTGCTGCAGTGCCATCTCTCTTTGAAACCCACAGTCCTCCTCCACGAAGGCCCCCTCTGACCTCTGCAGCCAGAGGGAATGCTCTCTCCCCACCACCTTCCTCCAACGCCGCTCTGATTCTAAGCAGCCACGCGCAGGTGTTCACCTTCCTGACTTTGGCAAGCATTTTGAGTTTGGCTAGTTTACAAGAAAGGAGTAAGACCCAGTCCTCCTTCCTCCAGGAACATGAAATCTGGGGAGGAGGAACAGACAGGCACACCAGGAAACACTGAGGAGGCAGAACTCGACTGCAGGATGCCAGCAGAGGCAGCGCAGGAGCGCCTGCCGGGGCTGAGTCACAGCCCTGCCCCGGCCAGGCTCAGAGGCGCTGTCTGCAGGCTCTGGAAGGCGACTCGCAGATGCAGCACAAATGGCTGATTAGCAAGCACCAACCAAGCACCCAGCACTCAGAACACAACATGCAAAAAGGACAATCCCCTCTTCCTGTAGCTGCTGACCGTGGACAGATACTGTCCCCACCAAACACAGGGATGGACATGCTTAGCCTTAAGCTGCTGGCCTCACCACTCACTCCCCAGACCTTCCCCTCTGGAGTGCTAGGCAGCATGGGGCCAGGAGGCGGGCAATCGGCCCTTGTCCCCTGCCTGTGCTTGGGGCCCGGTTCCTGCTATGTCCTGTCTCTCCAGCTGTGTTCTGAAGAGAAGAATGTGCGCTATGCCCAGAACAAATACTCACATAGGCCTCCTGGGTAGAAAGGCAGCTCAGAAAAGAAGCGGGAGCCTCCACCCCTACCAGCTCTGTGGGGCGCGTGCACGCACGTGTGTGTGTGTGTGTGTGTGTGTGTGTGTGTGTGTGTGTATCCCAGGCCACGCTGAGTTCACACCATATAGAGAGTGAGGGGAAAGTCACAAAACCAGGGCTTGCTACCCAGCCCCCGAAGGCATGGAAACATCTGGGCGTGAGTCCACTCGGCTGCAAGGGAAGATGGCTGATGGACAGATTTCTATCTTATTCCATCTTCCCACATTCCACCTTCAATGGCTCTCAGAGAGAAACCCTGTCAACGTGGTCTGGTAAATGTGTTCATTATGGGGTGTGGGCCCCCCTAACTCTGGCCTCCTCTGAGCCTCGGCTTCCCTATGCACCACAGAGAGAAGCAGGCCTCCCTCTCAGCCTCTGAGGTGCTGCTGGGACAACACCCTGATGCCACAGGGAGGGCAATGGGAAGCCAGCTTGCTCAAGAGGCTATCCTGTCACTGTCGCTGCTGCTCCTCCGCTGGGCAGCAGGGCTGCCTGGTGAAGGCCTCTGGGGTCACAGGCCTGGCCTCGCTGCCTGTGCGTTCAGCAGCTCCACTCCTGCATGTGCCTCCCTCGGCTCCTTGGCGAGGCATTGAGCGCCAGTCTGGAGCTGACAGGGTGGACAGGCTGATCTGAATCTTCTTGGGCCTCAGTGTGTCCCTCGTCCAAGTCCTCTTTTCTTGGAACACATATGCTTCCAGACCCAGCGTCTACCCAGGCTGAGCAGAAGAAAATACAACTCTGCTCCCTCCCCAGAACTGGAGGGAAATGGAAGAAGCAAGGAAGGGAGGTGGGTGTGAGGGCAGACGCGCCTCGGCCAGGCCCGAGGAGGACTATGCTAAAAGCAGGGCCCTGGGTGCTCCCCACTGTACCAAGCATGCCTTTATTTTTCTGTATTTTGAGTGCTTTGGCATCGGGGGTCCTAAGTCAGTTCCTACAGGTAGTAAATGACTTGTCTCTTGCCTGTGGAGCCTTTCATAGGCAAACCAACCAATCCAGAGCCCCCACTCCCCACCCCTTCCTTATGGAGCTCTTACACTCCACCCTGCAGGCCCTTACTTCCCTGCCCTGACCACCCAGGGCCGATACCACACAACTCAGGACTATCCCTATACCTCACAACCACTGAAATTATTCAAACTAGCCAATCTGAAGCCCGCTTACCCTGCCTCATCCCTTCCCAGGGAAATCGCAATAAAGGCTCTCACCCATGTGTTTCCCTGTCACATGAACAGCCCTGGTGCTTCCTGGGTGGCCCCCCATGGCCTGAGGTGTCCCCCACTCCTGCTTGGCGAGTAACACATATCTTTTCAATGGCAGTCGTCTCTGACCTGCCTCACCACACCTGGATAAGAATAAAACCTATGTTGTAGAACACTCACCCTAGTACTTGACCTATCAGAGGAATCACTTTGTAAATTATATAAACAACTAACACTATGCTGTACACTAGAAACTAAAATAATATTGGATGACAGCTGTAACTGAAAAAAAGATAAAAACAAACAAAAAACACACTCACCCTAAGGCTCCCCAATCAGTTACAAAGACAACTGTCTATGCCACTGGCCAGCAAAGTGGTGCCTCCATTTGAGTTGTGGGAGTGAGAGAGAAAGGAAAGGGGTTTTTCCTCCTGAAATTGGGCTCCTGGGACTCGGAGTTATTCCCTTTCCATTTCACCTAAGGTCACTCAAGTGGCACAAACCATGGCTAATGAGCACTGACTGTTGTATTGATGGGAGGGACAAGGACACTTAGTGTCCCCATAACTCCACCGAGCTGGGCTCCTTAAGGCTCTCGATGGTGACCAGGCCAGCTCCTCTCCTGCCCTGCCAGCTTCTCTCAGGAACACACTGCCCTCCTCAGCCAGCTGGTCACAGCAGGAAACCCAAGACCTTTCCCATCTGGGCACTAGGTCACCCTTCAGTTTTGAATCCAAATTCCTCAACTTAAAGCCATTCACATCCAGGCTTGGGGACATCCTTGGAGACCAGCCAGCACATTTCCCTGAACTGACTGCTCCTCCGTTTTAGGAATGTGACACCCCCTCAGCCACCCCTCACTGCCAAGCTTCATCATCCCACTCCACCCACTGGATCCCTCAAGGTCACATTTCAGTCCCAACTCTGACCACCAACTCTTCCTTCTCAAGACCATTCTCCCTGTCTCCTAACGCCCCACCGATAAACTCTTCTTCCGGACCCTGTCTCTTCTCAAACATTAGCGCCACACCTCAGCATCCAACATTAGCACTTGGATTTCTTTGGCCACCAAAAAGGATGGGGTTGTATAAACAAAATGTGATCTATCCTCCCATAGCACATTATTCAGCCATAAAGAAGAGTGATGTACTGATTCACGCTACAACATGAGTGAACCTCAAAGACACGATGCTGAGTGAAAGAAGCCAAACACAGAATGACATACATTGCATGATCCATTGATATGAAATGTCCAGATCAGGTAAACCATAGAGACAGAAAGCAGACTAGCGGCTGCCAGCACCGGGAAAGGGGAGAATTGGAGTGATTACTAATGGGGTTTCTTCGAGGGGTGATGAAAACATCTGGGATTAGACAAGTGGTTGTATAGCAGTATTGTGTGTGCGATAAATGCTACTGCATTGTACACTTTAAAATGGTTAATTTTGTGTTATGTGAATTTTGCCTCAATTTTTAAAAAGGAATCAAATTGGGTAATCCATCATACAGCGGACACTGGGCACATAAAAAGAAGTATAAGGGGTGGCCTGGGATAATACAAAGAGCCCTGGACCTACGGTGATAACTGCAAATACCAATTCCATGTTCAATGCTTGGGAAACATTAAGCAAGCCACAGAACATCACTTCCATGGGAAGCGCCAGGATCTGAATGCACTTACCCTTCAGTGTTGTGAGAACTAAATGACTAATGTAGGGACATCACACAAAAGACACATGTGTACACTCAGAACGAAAATTAGTATATAAAGTGTTAAGTTTGAAATAAAACAGTAGACACAAAATGCTAGCTAAGCATTTACACATATACAAATGTGCCTCTATAGACATAGGAAAGATTTTAAGAACTAGCTAATGTTTTAAGCTTATGGAATTTTTTTCTGTAAAACTGTCTATATAGCCCTAGCTGCTGTGGCTCAGTGGATAGAGAGTTAGCCCACGGACTGAAGGGTCCCAAATTTTATTCTAGTCAAAGACACAGGCCTCAACTACAGGTTTGATTCCTGGCCCTGGTCAGGGCATGTGCAGGAGGCAACCAATCGATGTGTCTCTCTCACATTGATGTTTCTCTCTCTGTGTCTCTCTAAAAACTCAATGGAAAAAAATATCCTTGAGTGAGGATTCAGAAACAAACAAAAAAGAAACTGTTATTACAGTCTGAATAAAAACATAAAGGAGTTCAGGCAGCTAGGTTCTAGTTCTGGATCAGCCACTAACCAGCCTAGGAGCCCTCTATAAAATCCTTTCCCACCTGGACCTCGATTTCCTTGTTTTGAGAATGGCTTAACCATAACAGTGGCCCAGTTCAACCAGACTTTACTGAGCCCCTAGTTGTTCTATGTGCCAGGGGCTATACCAGGTATCAGGCACCGTAGGAGGCACATGGGGGTCCTCCCGGGGTTAGTGAGAGTGAGTCCCAGTCCTCAGGGAGTGTGCAGGCAGCACTATAAAATCAGGCAGAATGTGGCAAAGAGGACAGGTGGCCTAGCACATGAGGTCCTCTGTGTGGCCACAGGGGAGACTGTCCTTTGATGCAAGGCCTACAGACAGGGCATGGCTTTCACAGGTGGAAAGCGTGAGTGAGCTTCTGACGACAGACCTGTCCAAGCAGCAAAGTTGGGCAAGGGAAGAGTCACCATATGTGGTCATCTGAGTAACTAGCGACGGTTCTCAAAGTGGGATCCCCATGCCAGCCCGGAAGTATCACCTGAGAACTAGTTTAAAATGTGAGTTCTTGGGCCCCATCCCAACCCTGTGCATCAGAAACTCTGATGGGGCCAGCAAGACCCCTGAGTCCAGCTATCCTAGCACCTGCTTCCTGAAGAGAGGCCCCTGAAGAAGTATATGAAACAGCTCGAAGATGCTCCTTCATGACCCTGCCCCTCCCGCCTTCCAGGCCCCAGCTGGCTGAGCTGAGAAAGTCTCCTGTGCTCAGAGGAACTAATCTATCACCTAAGTATAGATTAACTTTCCCTCTCTTCACCAGCCAACTGTCCTGGGAAAGGCAAACACCTAAAGTGAGCAGGCCCATAATAAATCTGTCGGCTGCTGCCACCCAGCTTTTTCCACGGTCCCGCCCACACCCATTTCCCTGGCCTGAGACCCGTGATCTCTGCATCATTGGCCCCATAGCCCTATGTCCCCGGACAGAGGAAGGCAATGGGGCTGCCCTCTGCTCTCCTCAGAGCCCAAGTGCTGGGATCCTACAACTCAGTGGGAGGCCCGCCACCCCAGGGGAGGAGGGATGGGAGCTGGAACACAGCTCACTACGTTTAGGGACAGCAGAGTGACTGGGAGCTCCCTTCAAGATCACTCCAGGAAACAGCTTGCAAAGACTCCCTTCCAGGCATTACCGTCCAGGTAGTCACCCTTCCCCTCCCCCCTTTCTCCTTCAGGGAGCAGTCCTCCTAGGTGTCAGCGGAAATGGCTGAGGTGGGAATCCCAGGTAAACAGCCTATTTCGGGGGGGCTTACCCCCTATTATTCCCAGTCCCTTGATCACCCCCTGCACATGGTCTGGCTATGGACTCACACTTCCACCTCCTACTACAGCAGGATGACCTTTAAGACTCGGTTTTCCGGAAAAACCAGGCTAATGATACCCTCCTTAGAAAGGACATAATACACGAAGTACAAGTAGTAAGGCTCAGTATCAAAGGTCTTCCAGTCACGGCCACATCGTGCCCAGCCTTCACGCCAACACTGGCAGTGGCTAGAGCCCAA
Source organism: Lasiurus cinereus (assembly GCA_011751065.1). NCBI lineage: Eukaryota > Metazoa > Chordata > Mammalia > Chiroptera > Vespertilionidae > Lasiurus > Lasiurus cinereus. The sequence goes on along the minus strand of JAAGEH010000045.1, from coordinate 49,281,457 downwards.
ATTCCTTAGCATCGGCCACTCTGGATCACCCTCATCTCCACACCTGCAGCTTCACAGAGATGGCCTCCAATTGGCAAACACGCCCCCACCACCAAGTCCGACCTCCATGACCTTCCTGTTTCTCAGAGAGCTCTTCTCCTCTGCCCTGTGCATCCCCAACCCGCCCCCAACATTCCGCCTGGGCCCCCAGGGAATGAGTGCCTTCTTTGAGGAGGGTCCACCATGGGGTCTCCACATAGAGGGCCCAGCAAGTATAAGAGCAACACAGATGTTTGGAAAATTGAATGGAATCCTTCCAGCTTCAGAAGAGAAAGCAGAGCCTTAAATCCACAGGGAGCAGTGAACCCTCTAACCCTCTCCCATCATCGTCCCCATAGTCAGATGTCAGTGCGAGGGGACCTGTCCTGGGCACTGGGGAAGTGACATTCTGAGAGTCTTCAAAGTTCCCAGCCTGAGACAAACTCAGAGGCAGCAGATGTTGACCTGACCATGGGCCCCACCATCAGGCTCACTGAACAAAGGCTTGAGCCTGGTCCAGGCTCCCAATGCAGGCCTCCTCTCCTCTCCCTGCCTCCCACCCCTGGGTTGACACCTACCATCCAGACATGCTCCCAGGCCCGGCCCCAGAGTGCCGCCCAGCACCCAGTCCGTGTTAAAGCTGCTCCTGAATGCACCCTCTGGGGCCAGGGCTGCGAGGACCTCAGCCTCAGTGCCTGCACACACCCCCGAAGGGCTTAAACTAGCGAGGCAGCTGGGCGGACATGTCAATACAGGTGAGCAGGCCCATGTGGCGCTTTCCACCCTGTTGACTGCACAACAGAATCCCAGGTGGACAGATTGCTGCCCTCCTCACCCTCCCCTCCCCGCAGCTTGTGGGCCCGCTTACCAAACCCAACCAAATGGAACTCCCAGCTTCTGGAGCGCCCTCCCCCAAGCGCGTCAGCAGAGCTAGGGTGCCAGGCCCTGCACTAGCCCTCCTCTTTAGAAGGGACCAACAGGACCCTCTTTCACAAATCTCCCTCCATGAAGGGGAAGAAGAGGGGAGAAATAGGAGGGAACAAGCCAGCCCCGGGGGATGGGGGGGGGCTTCCTGGCCGAAAGGGGAATGGCACAGCAGGGAAAAGTGTCTTCCCCTGGGGCCTTAGTTCAGCTGCTGCGCTCAGAGAAGGCATCCCCCTACTAGGCTACGGGAGCATGCAGATAAGGACAGGGTGACAAGGAAGGAACCAATAGGACTGACTGCCCCCATGTGTCTCCCTCTGACTGAATGGGTGTCAAATGATGTGACCACAGGTCCTCCAAAAGTCTGGGCACCTCACACTGTGATTCCCAATGGAGCCAGAACCCCATGGATGGTTCTTGGGGTGACATTTTTAATTGATTTTTAAGAAAGAGAGAGAGTTGTTGTTGTGCTTATTTATGCATCCATTGATTGATTCCTGTATGTATGCTGACCTGGGGATTGAACCCGATACCTTGATGTATCAAGACGATGCTCTTAATTAACTGAGCTACCCAGCCAAGGCCTCTTGGGTGACATTTTACAGGGATGAAGAGGGCAGTTACACTGTGGATGGGCACTATGTGGTGGTTGCAGAGAGCTGAGAGATGATGAAAACGAAAACCCAAGGAGGGATGTGCCAAAGTTAAGTTCGGGGTCAGTGCAGAAGGCATGTGAGCCCCACCAATTGCTGATTATCAGCTGCTTGTCTGTTATGTGAGGTTAGGGGACCTGTCTCCCCCACATCCCTCATTTCCTATCTCTGGGCTTCAGCTTTACCACAAAAGACATCTGGAGAACTAGAAACATCTGGATTCTTCCTCAGACTGAAAACAAACAAACAAATAACAACAACAAAAAGGGCAGTCACGGTTATGTGCTCCTTCAAAGATTGCCCTGAACAGCGCTGTCCATGAACATGCCTGTCACAGATGCCCTGCTCAGCCTCAGCGCTATATCCTGGCCCAGCCTTGGCCTTTGTTTCCTGGTTCAGTCTAGATTTCTAAGAAGTAACGGAGCCCCTGGAGACATTCTCATCCTTCGACGAGCCTCCCTTGCCTGTTCTATTTACTGGTTTGCAACCTGAGAATTCTCCCAATTTATGGTAGAGTTGACTCCCGGCCAAGGGTCTAAACCTAGGTCCAGGCTGTTTTTTTAAGTCGTGACCTTCCCAAAGGCAGGTGATGAGTGAGCCTAAAACATATAACATTTCAGAGAACTCGAACCTCAGGAAGCACTTCCGTCCCTAATGACACCCTGACCTGAGTGCAGGCCCATGGTGGCTGGGGCCTCAGGAAGGATGTCCATTCCAGGGAGGCCTTGACTACAACCTGAGGCCAGACAGATGCTGCCCCAGACAGAATGTTCAGAGCAAAGCCGTGGAAAAATGCATGTGGAGAGGGCCTCTGCTCAGAATCCTGGGGTTGGGAGGTCAGGTCAGAGGTCAACTCTGTCCAAAACAGCACAGAATCTCTTCCCCAGAAACTAATCTCAAACCAATGTGGCTCTCACCACAGGGGACCACTGATTTCACAGCCTTTGCAGACTCTGAAGCTGACCTGCCCGGCCCACCTACATCCTCTGCTGCACCTGGAGTCATTTCTTGTTCTCGCCTTAGAAAAGACAGAGGGGAAAAAGAAAGGCCGGAAAAAGCTGTTCACCTTCCCTTTGATTTGCTCAACACGCATTTATTCAGCCTGACTGTGCGGGGTGTGAGGGACATAGTCCCAGCATCAGTCCTGAAGGAGGCACAGCAGCAAAGACAGAGCAACCTGGGAGTCGTGTCCAGCCCCACCTCCGCCCGTGCTCCTGGGCAGCTCATTTCACCTCCGTGCACTCAGCCTCACTCTCAGGGTCAGTGCAGAGAGAGGGAGCGAGGTGACCTTGAAGGTGCCAGCTCCGATTCAAATGAAATTCAGAGGAGAGAGCCAGACTGAAAAGGTGGTGCCCACAACGGCAGGTGGTGTGCGGGGGAGGAGTGAATGAAGTGTGACTCGGCCCACCCCTAGCTTCCCTGCTCCCAGGTGGACAATGCTAGACCCCTGCCCCACCCCTGCCCCTCCACCCTGATCTTACCCACCAGCTTGTGCCACCCCCGAGCCCCATCTCCACACTTACTGTGCAACATACCATCCTCTTACCCTCTCTGAGCCTCAGTTTCTAACTTGTAAAATGGGTGTGATGATCATTCTTACTTCACTGACACTCCATGACATGATGTATGGAAGACGCTCTTCATGAAATGTACCAATAATAATTGAAAAAAAAAACACAACTTTTTCCACAATGATTGCCCGTGTCCAGTGTTGAATTCCACAAGGACATGAGGGCTCCACCTCAGGGGAGTGAGAAGGCAGCGTTTGAACACCAGTGCTGAGCTAGGGGCAACCCTTCTGGCCCGGCTAGTGTGGCTCAGTGGTTGAGCACCAGGAGGTCATGGGTTTGATTCCAGATCAGGACACATGCCCAGGTTGTGGCTTGATCTCCAGTGGGGAGCAGGGGGATGCAGGGGGGTAGCCAATCAGTGTTGAGGCCCCTCTCTCATCACTGATGTATCTCTCTCTCTCTTTCTCTCTCTCTCTCTCCCTCCCTCCCTTCCTCCCTCCCTCCTTTCTGTCCCTACAAAATCAATAAAAATATATTTTTCTAAAAACCGTTCTGAGGACTTAGAGATGGAGAAACTGAGGCTCTGAGAGGCTAAGTAACTTGCCCAAGGCTTCCCAGGTTGTCAAGGCCAAAAGCAGGACTTGAATGTGGGGTTATCTGACCCCAACGCTTCTAACACACCAGCCCCTAGAACCCCGGGAGGTGGGGGGGTGCAACAGCCCCCTCCTGGCACATGGTCCCCACTGGCCCTCAGGTCTGACAGGAACTGTTTATTCTAGACTCTGATATTTTCTGTAAACACAGCTTAGGTTCCTAAAGGATGAGGAGAAATTCATTTAAGAGAGGAATGGGACAGAATCATTAAACTCCCTTTGGCTCAGCTGGGGACCAGGGGACAGGGTGGAGCCAGCCCTGGACAGAGCCCTAACCAGCCCCTCCCCCAGCCCCCTGCCCGGAGTCCACCTCCATGCCAGGTGTCCCTGTGCCTGTGGCCTCCCTGGCCAGGCCCTGCTCACCAGAGCCCTGGGAAAGTCTTCCTGGCATAAGACAAAGTGACCCAGATTCTCTCTGAGCTGGGCCACTTGTCCTCCAGGGGTGAGGCGGCTCCTGGGAGGACTAACGAGCTCTGCAGGACCATTTAGAACACGATTACTTTTCCTGCGACCAGAAAGAGGGGATGGCGAGTCCCACCGGGCTTCTGTGGCCTGGAGGAGGAGCTCCCACCAGGGAGAACACCGCTTAATTACACAGCGCGGGCCTGCGGGCTTAATCCGGTACACCTTCGTACTACACTGTTTATCCTTCTAGGTTCTCCTTATTTTCACCCAAACAGCGAGGAAACGGGGGATGGCTGGCTTGGGATGGCAGAGATCAAACTCAGGTGTAGGTTTTGTTGTTTTTTTTTGCGGGGGGGGGGCGCCTGGGAATGCTAGCGCATACGAAGTATATGGAGGGACATTGATGTCATGGTCAAAATTCACTTTTAAACATCAGCAAGAGAAAAAAAGGGCAAAAGAATCCTGACAATTGCTGCATCTGAACAATGGGTGTAGATATGGAAGTTCATTCTTCTCTCTACTTTGGAATGTTTCGTATTTAAAAACCAGAGACAAAGGCCGCCCTCCCGAGGGGCAGGGAGTTCCCTGCAGGGCCCAAGGGAGAAGCCAGGGGAGGGAGTGGAGGGACGGCAGGAGGTGATGGTGCAGGAGGAGCCAGGAGGGGTGATGGCCTTGTCCCAGGGGGTGGGACCTGCCGTCTCCTCAGACAGGTCACTTCCGCCCTCTCTCTGAGACTTCATTCCTCAGGACTCACTCCCAGACGCTTCTCCAAAGGGGCTACAGGCCAGAGCCTCCCTCTCCGGAACTTCATAACCAGGACATTGTGTCCAGCTGCGTCGGGGAAGGAACCAGGCCGCCCAGCAGAGGGCCGACCTAATGGCCTCCGAAGGCCCTCCCCGGCCCTGATTCAGTCGGGAAAGCAGGAAGCTCCAAGGCACGAGGGACACTCAGACTCTGCCCCCTCATCTGAGATAAATGGCCGAACGTGATCATTCTCTCACAGAAACTTACAGAGACTTCAAGATTTTAAGCACATTTCCTACCAGAGAGGCCCTTCATGCCCACAAACAAGGCACCCTGATACTGAAGAAGATGCGGACCCCCAGCTTTCATTCTCAAACCCTCCCCCATGGGCTGACTTGTGTGAACCCTAAGCCCCAAAGGGACTGTATTCAGAGATGAGACCTTGAGGAGGTCATTTAGATGAAATGAGGTCAGAAGCGTGGGGTCTTCCCCCAATAGGGCCGGTGACCTTATAAGAAGAGGATGGGACACCAGAGACCCCTATCTCTCCAAGCTCATGAACAGAAGAAAAGCCACGTGAGGATCCAGCAATCAGGCAGCCCTCTGCAAGCCAAGAGGAGGGCCCTCGCCAGAAACCAAATCTGCAGGCACCTTGACCTTGGACTTCAGCAAGAGAAAATAGATGCCTGCTGTTTAAGCCACCAAGTCCGTGGTACTTTATTATGGCAGCCCTACCTGACTAACTCTCTCTCCTTCCCTCAGGAAGCTGACACCCAAGGCGCTCTGCCGTTCCCTCCTATCCAATAAGGACACCCCTGACTTCCTAGCATCCCAGAAGGTAAGGTCCTTCGCCGTTCCCCTGCCCCACCACGCATGATCGGGGGCAGGAGGCATGAAAGGCCTTTCCAGGGAAGAAAAGGAGCTGGTGCCCACGCCAAGCCCCCACCTCTCCTCCTCAGTCCTGTTCCCAACAAGGCAGTGAGGCCGACGACTGCCCGATGACCAGGCCCGCAGAGCAGTGAGCCCGCCTCCCTCACAGGCCCTGGACGTCCTGGCCCCCACAGAGGACATTTCCTTAAGCTCTTGCCCCCTGCGACTCCCTGACTGAACAAATATTTGCATGTGCCAGGCACTGCCCTCCTTTCATTCAGGCAACACACTCTTATTTATGTCCTCTCTGCTGAGTGCTGGGGATGGACACGTAGCTCCTGGCTTTGAAGAAATCTACAAATAAAGAGGGTGGCATGGGAAAGAGGACAGAAGGTCAAGTCAGAGGTGGGTCTAACTCAGCCACAGACTAGCCATGTGACCTTGGATGGTCACCTCCCCTCTCTGGGCCTCCATTCCTCCCACTGAAAATGAGAACTCTGGAAATGAGAGCTGAAGTTCTTTCCAGCTCTGACATTCTAGAATCCATTCTGAAGTGAAAGTCAGAAAGCAAGACAAATGAATACTTGCAGGGTAATATGGCTGCGGATGCTGGAAATGTGCTGGAGGAACCTGCAGTGAGGTGAGTGGTCCTCCAGCACATTCAGACCCTGGACAGGCCACAGTACCAACTCCTTTGAAGGCAAGGAGATGGCTGCTTGCAGGAATCAGAGTGGGCTCATGTGTTTGGGGACCCCTGGCCACTGTGTCCACCAGCAGGTCTGAGCTACCAAGTACCCAAGGCCTCAGGAGCCCAGACCTACACTGGCAGTCATTGCTGCAAAAGCCACTGGCCACCTCACCAACTGGTCTGTGCTCCACCATCCCAGGTACCCCAGGGAGGTCCTGCACCCCTCTGCCCCATGATGACTCCAGGTCAGACCCTGAAGGAGACCTGGCCTCCTCCCATCAGAGCCTCCAGTTCTGACCACAAGTGCAGGCAGGTGGCAGACCAGCCCCTCCCTCCACACACACAGGCCAGGGGGGGCACTGCCCACCCACTTCTCTTTGAACAACAGCAACATTCCTTCATCCTGGCTCATTTCCTCTTCCTCACCTGCCAAGTCCTGTTCATATTCCAAGAGAAATGTCTCTCCCTTCACCTCTCCTTCCCACAGTCACTATGCTCCCCCACTGGCCTCGGGTCTCCTCCCTTTACCCCTCCTTTCTATGGTGACTATGCTCCCTCATCCACCTTGGGTCTCCCCCTTCACTCCTCCTGCCCACTGTCACTATGCTCCCACATCCACCTGGGGCCTCCTCCCCACTGTCAGACCCGCTTCAGCCACTTCCCAGGGCTGCATCTTCCCCACCCCATAAACTCTCCCTGGTGTAGCTTGAACTTTGCACTCTTGCCCACAAATCTCAAAGGATATCCCCTTACATCTCCATTACACAGACATGTCTTGCGCCAGCTTTTGAGGCCGCCATGTCTTATTTTCCTAAGACAGCCTTAACAAAGGACCACAGACTGGGTGGCTCCAACAACAGAAATTCATTCTCACAATTTCTGGAGGCCAGAAGTCCAAAATCAAGGTGTCAGCGGGTGGCTTCCTCAGAGGGCTGTGAGGGGAACCTGCGCTGGGCCTGTCTCTTAGCTTCGGGCAGCCCCAGGTATTCCTTGCTTGCAGAAGGTGTTTTCCCTGTGTCTTTCCTTAATGCATCTCCATCTCTGGGTCTGACGATCCCCTTTTTTAAAAGGACATCAGTCACATTGCATTAAGGCCTCCTTAATGACTTCATCTAACCCTGTCATCTGCAAAGACCCTATTTCTACGTAAAGTCACAGGTTCTGTGGGTTAGAACTTCAGAAACAACTCAATACCTAACAGACCCCCGAAGTCAAACTTGCTGAAAGTATGGTTATTATTCTTATGGCAATAATTATTATTAAAGACCTGGCCCGCAGAGGCTTCACATGCGCCCTACTGTACTATAAACATGCATAACAACACCATGAGGCAGGTTACTTTATTATCTCCACTTCTCAGTGAGAAAGCGGAGACCTAGAAAGGTAGGGAACTTACCTGAGGTCACACAGCTTGTGAATGACAAAGCCAGGATCCCAAACTCAGGCAGTCCTTAGTAATCATATCACAGGATGTGAGCATCTCTGCCAGTCTGGGCAACACAGATATTCTCTCACTATGATACTTAGTCTTAAATCCTTGGTCTGGGTGTGGTTCACTGTGGCCATCCAATTAAGCCCTGTAGCCTGGACAACTGCCCCCCTGTACCCTGGCTCAAGTTGGGTGGGCAGGCACAGTCCTGCAGAGTTCTGAGTGGGCTAGTGAAGAAGGCAGAGGCACAGAGGTCAGAGCGAGCCCACTGACACTCGTTTTGGGACGTCTACCACTGTGGGAGAGAGTGGAGCAGGAAAAGGCAGAAATCTGCTGCCTTCAAGCCCCACGGCCATCCCTGATGCTCTAACCACATTCCTGCTGCCTCAAGCCCCACAGCCACCCTGGGCACTGACCACATTCCTGGCTTGCAGCCAGGCCTTGAGTCCCGGCCTTCTCTGTAATCGTGTGAGCTTGTTGGTGTTGCTGCTGTTATTGTTATTCTTGTAGTAATCATATTACTAGATGTTTCTTCCCCAGCCCCTCAGCACAGCAGACATCAGCTCATAATAATGCAGTCTTTACTGGGAGGCAGCCCATTGCTGCACTGGGACAGCCCACTTCCCCCTGGCTGGGCAGCAGGAGCCTCGCAGCGTCCCTCTGCCCAGCTCCTAATACGGCCTCACTCTCTCCCCTTCTCTTGGTAAACGTGGCACCAAAGCTGAGTCTAGATTTAGAGGAGCAGCCAGAAGTTAAAATATACAAGACCGTGGAAAACTTAGGACAGACACAGTGCCCAGAGGAGAGAGATATTTAGTTGACGTATCTCCTTCTCTCAGCCCGTGGGATTCCGGGCAGGGGGAAGGTCAGGGTGTTTTACACAGATTAGTAGCAAGTCTTGCAAGAGCCCCAAGTGATCAGATGAGAACGCTGAGGTCAGAAAGCTGTGGTCACTCGCCGAAGGTAACTGGTACACCAGTGGGTGGCAGAGCTGGGTTTCAGATTCAGAGCTGCCTGCCCACAAAGCCAAGCGCCTCACATGGCCACTGAGTCAGGGCCACAGGTCAGAGGCAGTCAGCTCAGCATCCCCCACCCTCACCCCCCACCAGCCACGAAGACCCACCTCTTCCCAGCCCATAAGACAATGGCTTCCAGGCCACACCCACCAGCAGCAGGCTGCCTGGCCCTTTTCAGCGAGCCCCTCCTCACACTGCTGGTGGGAGCCCTTAGAAGCTGTGGTGCTCCAGAAGCCCAAGGGCTGTGGCCACTCCGACGGAGGGGCAAGCGCACAAACTAAGGAGCCAGCCCCTCTCCAGTAGGGGATAAAGATACAGACACAGACACATCTCAATTTGACAGGAGTCGGCATGGTCAGGATGCACAGAGGGCCTCCCAACCATCCTTCCTGGGGAGAAACATCGGGGTGACCTCCCAGCTGAGAAGACTCCCTGCACCTCTCAGGAAGGGGACAGGCCAGTCATCAGGGCTGCTGTGGCCCTGGGCTCAGAAGCAGGTCACCCAAGGCAGAGGCTCAAGAGGGCACTTAGTCCTGAGCTCAGCCCTCCCTGACTGCCCACCCATCCCACACCCACACCTGCCTCCCTGACCTCATGCCCTGAGCATGGTGCAAATCCCGAGTGCTCAAACTGGCCATCAGGCTTGTGAAATCCTGACCCCACACCCCAGCTATAAAACCCATCCCTACCCCACCCCTAGGTAGAAGGGGAAGTAGAGGGAAGCTCCTGATTACGGGGATGTGATTCCTGGCTCTGCCCTCCTGCTGGGCAGGGGGGCCTCCTCTCCTGTCCCAGGCTGTGGCAGCAGCACCTCCAGCATCCTGCCTTGTCTCCAGGCTTTCCAGGTGCCCAGGACGGAGCACCTTTGTATCCCACAGCCAGAGACTGGGCCCTGGACAGAGGGGAGGGAATAAGGGCCCTATCCAATACTCAGGAAGCTCCCAGTGTGATGTAGCATCTTCTGCCCTCAGAGTTTCCAGTCTGGTGGAACATTCTCTGCCCCTGCCCTCAGGGTGCTCCCAATCTAATAGGGGAGATGCAGCCCCTGTTTTCAGCCCCCATCTGACAGAAGGGGTGAGCTTCCTGACTTTAGGGGGCTTCCTGACACCATTCTTAGAAGAATTGGCACTGGGGCCCAAGACAGAAAGGGTCACAGGACAGAGCCCAGCAGCAGGCGTTGCCTCTGCAGTCAGGATCCAGTCCCAAGAGTCAGTCTTCCTGAGGCAGAGAAGAAGGGCCCTCGGGGATCAGGAAAGCGGATGGCACATGCCTTAAGAAGGACGAGTGGGGCAGGCCAGCTGAGTGGGAGGAAATGAGGAGCCACCTCCTCTGGCATGGTCACCGCCACTGCCACTCACGAGCAGCCCCCGCCCCAGCCCCAGGTCTCCCCATGCACTGCCTTGCACGTGGCAGGAGCATCACTCCCATTTCTCACGTGCCCAGGGAAAGGCCCCCAGGCTGCTGGGGTGGAAGGTCCCTGCTGTTTATTCTGGTCTCCCTTGAGGTCCATGCAGGCCTTTGAGAGCCCTGGTATCAAGGCTTGGGAGGGGCCAGGACCCCAGCTTCAGGGCAGATGGGCCAGCCCTGAGCCGAGACTGAAGCGAGCATGTGGATTTTCACATGGCATTCAAGGGTCCACATGTGCACCCTGTACCTCACCCAGGGCCCTTTGCTCAGGAGGGGGCAAAGTCTGGGCTCCTGGTGTCAGAGGGATCGCATGATGGATGGCATGTGCACGCAGCTCAGCTCTGTCCTCTGATGTCCTGGGCTCTCAGAGGGTGGGACTGAGAACCATTCCTCTCACCAGCCCAGGGCTGTCCACCAGGCTGGGAGCTCCCTGCAAGCAGAAGCCAAGTGTCCCTCCTCGGGAGGATGGGCAGAGAAATAGGCCTTTGCTCCCTGCTCACAGGCTCCCCTACAGCTCCCCCTTCTACACACACAGGGAATCTAGTGTTGTCCTGTATCCTAGCAAAGGGACTCTTAGTTCTCCCCAGGACCCCTGCTGATTTCTCCGGAAAGATGGTCCAGGCAGGATCCACAATCCTCTCACACAAGCTTTTCCTGGAGATGAACAGCCTTGAGGACGAGAGAACAGGAACAGAGTGCCTTGGGAGTGGGGGTTGTTTCTGAGAAATAATGAGGGAGGGGAGGTCGCTGCCTCCTACAACCTCCACCCTCACTCAGAGGGACCATCTTTTGGTAATTTCTCCTTCTGCACCCCATGTCAGCCTGGTGGGTGCAGGCTGGCTTTTCCAATAGGCTCCAAGTTGGAGGGCGTGAAGGCGTGTGTGTGTGTGTGTGTGTGTGTGTGTGTGTGTACATGTCCGTGTGTGTGTGTGTGTGTGTGTGTGTGTGTGTGTCCCCATCTGTCCTGGGGAGCAATAATAGTTAATAAATAAGTAAATGGCAAAAATAGCCTCAAAGGAGCTGACAGGCAGAAGTCCAGAGCAGCTGGGCATGGGGCCAGCACCCTGAAATGCCAAATGTTAACATAGCCAAAAGGGAAAAAAGGTCCATTTCGAGACTGCCAGGGTCGGGGTCTGTTGTGATTTCTGGCTCGGGTGTAGCCCCACCCCAGGCAGCCTGAGTGCAGTTCCAGGAACAGGGGGGCCCTTGCTCGGTGTAAGGGTAACAGCCCTGGGGAAAGGGGGCCCAGTCTGGGGCACACAAAATTATGAACGGGCAGGAAGCCGGCAGGTCACTTCCCAGCAGTCCTCCAACCGTCCACCCAGCTGGCCAGCCCTGTGTCCAGCTAGCCGGGGAATGTTCTGGACATCACCACAATCTCTCACCGCCCGCATGGGCTCTGCCCCACCTAGACACCCACTTGGGGGCGAGGGGTTTGACCCAGTGTCCTGGCTGAGACTCACCCCATCCAGATCCCTCGTCTTTCACTGACTTCTCTCTCCATCCTTCCCTCCAACAGGCCTCACCAGCTCCAGGCTGCCTCGGCACCGAGGCCTCCAGATGTCTGTGGGTGGTTCTGTTGTCCTCTGCTGCCTGTTTGTCTTAATGAAGTTACACAAGGAAGCACATCTGGGAGAAGCAGATGTGTGCCCCCTTGCTCCCCAGTGGTTGTGACCCTTTCAGAACTTTTCAAAGACTCTCTAGACCAGTCCTCTGAGGGGATGTGAGTCACAGGCCTAACCTCACTGCAGCCTCCCTCAGCTGCAGCCACCCCAAAATTCAGGGAGACCGGACTCAGCCACTCCCTGGTTCACACTCGCCCAGAAAAGTCCTGACCACAGCTTCCAGGCTGGCCCGTCAGTTCTAGAGGTCTGCACTGGTCTCTTGGTGATCACCAGCCAGAATAAGGATGAGGCAAAGGTGGGGTGAACACCCAGGATCCAGGACCTAGCCCTTCTTCCACTGAGCCCCCCTTTTTTTTTGCGGGGCAGCCGGGGCGGAGGGGAGAGCGGCGGGAGACAGGGATGATAATGCAATTTGAGAGAGAAATGCTATGCTCTCCTATAATGTGTGGGAACTTAAAAGTACAAACTATATGAAGCTGGAGCAGACCACAGGTCATTTATTGAGGGTGTTTCCCTTGGCAGTCCCTATGCTAAATGCTTCGCATATATTATCACATAGAATGTTCAACACAGCCTTGGGGTAGCAATTCTCACTCCATCTCTAAGTATGGAGAACACTTAGGCTCTGAAAGGGCAAGGAGCCTGCCAGGGAGGCACCACTGGAAGAGGAGAGAGCTGGCATTTGAACCTGCGGGCACAGAAAATACAACGGTGAGCAGGAGTCCCTGCCTGGGGAAGCTGACATTCTAATGTGGGGAAAGGGGGGCGGGCACTGAAGAAGGAGGGTAATTATTTACCCCATCAGGTGGCCCTCAGAAGGAACAGTGTATAGAGGCTGGCATATTGGGCCTGTGGGAGCCCTAGGAACTCTGCTGGGTTCAGGGTGGCCAGGAAGCCAGGGTCCTGAAAAGAAATAAAGTTCTCAGAAGCTTGAGATCTCTGGGCACCGGGCAGGAGCTGGCAGGGTGGGGGCTCCTGGGTGCCAGAGGGAGGAGTAGCTAGGACACTGAATGTTTGCCTGCTTCACACCCGGACAAAGGCAAAGCCCTGGGAATTGGATGGGCGGAGTCTGACATGGGATATTTAAAGCCCAAGGAAAGATAAGGAAGGAGGAGGGCCCTCGGGTCCACCCCAGGTGATATCTAGTCCTCCAAAAGTTGGGGAGCTGGTCTCCTAGTTAGAGAGCAAAAGGAAGGAGACTTGGCACCACTTGCAACCAAAGCAAGGAGAAACTAACAGACAAATGCAGAGGTGCTCCCGAGGCCCCGCCCCCCTCTTGTCTGAAGGCCCTGATCCTCATCCTCCCCCACCCTCTTCCAGCCTGGGACAATGGCAGCAGCCTCCACACTCAGCCCAGGCTCTCCCTCTCCCTGAAGGCTCCTCCCTCCAGCTCCACAATCTAGACTGGAGCCACATCCCCTTACTTTCCTACAAAAGAACCTTCTAGAGATCCACAATGCCTCCAAAAACAAAAAACAAAAAACTATCAACCACCTTGGCCCGGAAATCTATACACTTCCCAACCTAGTCCCACCTACTAGCCAGCCCTGCTTTGCCACCACACTTCTTCCCATTCCTCCCTGTGCAACCAGCGCTCTGTCTCTCGGCGAGACGGCAGGTGTCACGGTGTGCCCCGGGAGTGCGATGCCCATCTGTGCACTGGATGTGGGAGGCAAGAGCCCAGACTTGGAGCCAGGCTGCTCGGCTCATTGTGGAAGCTGGGGCACATTACCGAACCTTCCACATCTCAATGTCCTTGTCTGTCATCCTCAAAATGGGGTGACAACAGCAGTGCTTACCTCCCAGGGCTGTGGTGGGGATCAGAGGAGCCGACATCACTAACACGTTTAGAATGGAGCCAGGTGCATAAGGACACTATTTACAGGTTTGCGCTTGTGGGAAGAGGCCGCAACTCCATCGCCTTGGTTTCCCAGGGCCTAATACATGGTAGGTATTTGTTAAAGAATCCAATCCAACAAACATGGGACACCAGTACCTAGACAGAGAGAAAACTGACATGGACAAAAGCAACGTCAGTTTAGGGAGGAGGAGGGCTTTTGTCTGGGGACATGCTGAGTCCGAGCAGATGGAAGGACATGGACCAGAAGGATCGACGGACAGATCCACGATCAAGGTTAAGGCAGCAAAATGAAGTGTGCACTGTGGCTACGTGACTGTAGGTCCCCTGAGGTTGTACCATTTTTGTCTCCATAGCACTCCTTTTCCAGGCTTCTGAAGCAAAGTCCTCTCTTATCTGCTCCAATGGCACCTGCTAAAGTACACACTGGAAGGACCTTCGGAGGTCAGCGGCTCTGTGTTGTAGAGATGAGGAAACCGAGGCCGAGGCCGGTGTCTCCCTGTCAGGACTGCCGTGCTGCAGCAGTGTCCCTGCAGTCACCTGGAAACCCTGCTGTCTGCCTCCTCTCTCTGGCCATGGACATATGTTCTGCTCCAGGCCACTTCCCACCTCCTGACCTCAGAGCAGTCTCTTCATCTCCTCTCTCCCTGCCTCCCCCACAGCCTCCTCCAGCTCTGCCCTCTGAGAACCAGCAGGCACTGGCTCAGCAGAAAGTCCCCTCCTACCTGCAGTCTAAGCATCTCATTCTGCCTTCTCCTGCCCACCTGAGTGAAGGTAAAGCAGAAACCTCCACCTCTGCATAGGGCTGGACACTCCCCGTCTTTTCAGGGAGCGGGGACCCTGCCAGCCTCCAAGGTCTTCTCCACCTGGGAAGGCACGATAGGCCCAAGTTTGGGGATGCCTTGTTAAGGTGCAGATTCCCGGGCTCTACACTGGATTTACTGGATCGGACTCTGACAAGGGGCCCAGGAATTGGATTTTCAAATAGATTCCTGGGGAATTCTCACCCACAAACAGCTTGGGAGCTGCTGAAGCATTGGCTGAGAGTGTGAGCACTCTAACTGTGCAACCTGAGGCAAGCCTCTTACCCTCTCTGGGCCTCCGTTGCTCTCATCTGTAAATTATTCTCCAAAAATAAATAAATAAAAGCAGTACCTACCTAAGGGGAGATTAGGAGAGTCAACTAAGTTCCTAAGTGCTCAGCGCTGTGGGTGTTAATGGGTAGGAATTGGCAATATCGTCCTAGCTTTAGGCAGGGTAGCTCAGAGAGGCAGATTTCCATGGAGGGAAAGGATGAAGCGTCCTCTTTCTCTCCATGCCCTGGCACTGAGGGCTCATCGGGACAGTGGGAGGCTAGTGCGTGGAGAAGAAACAGAGATTCTGTTCCCAAAGCACAGCCTGCCCCACACCTCCAAATATAGGGGGAATGTTAGGGAGCCAGAGGAGCCTGCGCTCTCAGCGCCTCTCCAGCCCTCCACGGACGGAGGTAGAGGGAGATCACAGAGGCCTTCTCTCTCACCGCCCCCCCCCCCAGGCCAAGCAGGTAGTTTTCTGCAAGCTTTTCCTCCTAGGGGCCTGGAGATGTCAGAGTTCACATGAACTCTGCCTTCGTGAACTGTAACAGAGAGGGGCACCTGAATACCAGTTCTGGAGAAGGGTGGAGCTGGACAGGGACAGCAGCAAGTGGGAGAGCGTGGGCACCCTCAGGGTGGCACCTTCCACCTGTGTGGCCAGCTAGTGACTTCTCAGCTCTGGGAAGCCCAAGGCTCCAAGCCGCTGCACTCTTTACTACCACCCGCACCCAAGTGCAACCAGGGAGCAGGGACCCTACCCAGCTGCTGGCCCACACCCCCCAGGCCAGAGTTGTTCCTATCAGGCTAATAGCAGCGCAGCGTGCGGGAGACCACTGGGAGCCTCAAAGTGGGCAGCTCGGCCTGCAGCGAGCAAATGCCCGGCACAGCACTCCAGGGCCAGACTCAGCCCTTCTCCCCAACTCCCAACAAAGTGTGCCGGTTGGTGCCTCCTTTCACACCCTCTCCCCAGGCCTCTCCTCCTTTCTCCCACATCCTCACAGCACAGAAGCTCCAGGGTCAGCCCACGAGACCCCCTTCCTGCTCCAGACTGGGGAAGAAGGGTGCCACACTTCGTATCTTTTCGTTCCCTTAAGAGAAACCAGGTCTGCTCTTTAAATCCAGGCTTCAGGTGATTTTTCTGTTATTTTCAGAAAATTCAGAGCAAAAGTAAAGAACAAAAGACTGCGGGCTAGGCAGGCTAGAACTAATCCTAGAGACTTGGCCAGGGCCCAGAAAGGCCTTGCCGAGAGGCCATTACTGCCTCCCAAGAGAAGCGAAGAGCCGCCCAGGGGGCTGCCCCCCCACCCCATAGAGGAAGATCCCACCTTAGACTAGCAGGAGTTACCCACAGACCTGTTTGCCAGAAAAATCACCCTGAGGCCTCAGAAGGAGAGGCCGACACACCTTTAAGTCAGCCCTACGGATGGACATCAGGTGGGAAAAGCAGGGGCCCCACGTGGAGAAGATATGAGATAGTGACTAAGCCGGCTTTTCTAGGCCCTTGTCACCAATGCCGGAGAAATATTCCACTTTAAAAATAAATGTAAAGCAGGAATCCAAAATTAACTCTCCCCAGATAACCCCTTTCCAAAAAAGACCACATCATGAACACATGTGGCCATTCGGGGAGGACTTACCCCGAGGACATGTCCCCAGGCCTCAGCCCCACGCACCTGGCACTCCCCAATCCTCTCAGTCCTCAGATGGACCCCAGCTTCCTGCGCTTCTCACGGTCCTCGAGGAACACGAGGGCTGCACCCGAGCCCCGGTGCTTCTGGCCCTGCTGCTAGGAAAGAAGTGGCCTCAACATGGACGGGAAGGAAACCCTTTCAGAGTGGCAAGCCATACCTCTCCACCTCCTGCACATCACCTCAGTCTGTGCCACACATGCTGATAACGATAAATGCACACAGAGAATCGCTAATTATATAACTTCTTGCCTATATTTCGTGACCTGAAGAGACACAGAAAAATAGTGTTAATAACTGGACTAACATTGTTCTTTACCTGCTGTGTAACTTTGAGCAAATTCATCCAACAAATCTTATTGAGCATCTACTACACTGTTCTACTTGGAGAGAGACACAGAGGAACGAACACTGCTAGAGGTGGGCGGGCCACAGGCGTCTGTACAATTCCTTGCCACTGCAAAGTGAAATGTCAGGGAAGAGTTCATCAAAAGACAGGGAAGAGCCCTGACCGGTTTGGCTCAGTGGGTAGAGCAAGGATCCCAAGTTTGATTCCGGTGGAGGGCATGTGCCTTGGTTGTGGGCACATCGCCGGTGGGAGGTGTGCAGGAGGCAGCTGATCGATGTTTCTAACTCTCTGTCCCTCTCCCTTCCTCTCTGTAAAAACAAAAATCAATAAAATATATTTTTTTAAAAAAAGACAGGGAAGAGTTAATCCAATCAATAGGCATTTGTTTGTAGCTACCAGACTGCCAGGAATGTCGGGAGGTTTGCTGCTCTGCTGAGACAGCTGAGGCACATGGTGCAGTCATTTCCTAAAATGCTCCTCAGTTATCATAGCGCCGCACTGAGCCATTTACTGGGCCATGTTTGGGGCTAATTGCTGGTGATAAGAGCAACATAAATATACTAAGCCACAGCCATGCCTGACAAGCTTTTATACACCAACCACCAACCAAATTTTCTTCCCCTACTGCATGCCTGCAATAATTTTTAGTGGCCATCCTTCTCTACTGAATCACCGCAATAAACCCTTCCAATATAAACAACTCGCCTTTCAATATCTCCATAAATCAGGCTCAGCGTCTTCCACATGATCTCTCTGTCAATGGAGGGAGGGTTGGGGCAGGAGTTCTCAACCCTGGGCACATCAGCGGCTCCGGGAACACAATAAATGCTGGTGCCCCGGCCACACCAGGTGAGCCTGGAGACGGGGTTATGTAAAAACTCCTACCTGTGCCATCACTTCCCACACCTTAAGCTCTGGCGGGTTACTTAACATGATCCCACCCAGAAAGTTAATTGCCCACCGTGGGCAGGTGAGGTGAAAACGGAGGCTGACACACGCACTGCAATCAACCGTGAGGGAGCTTGTTCCGCAAAGAACTGCTATTCATTGCATGGGATTTCTTGGGAAACAGTGAGGAATACCTTTTGGAATTTGTGCAGTACCCATGCTCATTTTTCTTATGCTTACAGCTGAACTTTCCTCCAGGTGAATCTCTGAGGTTGTCCCCACATTTTATACCTGGAAAGAGACGAGTGGGGAGGGCTCGAGGAGCAGGAAAGGACATCCGAGGAGGAAGATGAGAAGAGGAGAGACCAAGGACAGGAGGGGAGGCAAATGGGTGCCCCTGATATCCTCCCAGACATCAGCTGACTGTTCAGTGGGCGAGCAAGAGAAGGAGGAGAATGAAAATGAAAGCCCGTGTTTTTCTAGACCCCCCCTGCCTAGAGGACAAGCTTGCCCTGTCCAGCACGAGAACACCATGAGGGACCCTCCCTGCCTAGAGTCAGAACCCCTTGTGGAACCTGAGGATGGGAACTTATCTGCCTTCTTCCCACAGTGCTCGGCGAGTAAAGGTCAGAAAGTCAATAACATTCAGTAAATATTCAGGTATGAACAGAGACAAGGCCCCAGCCCTCTGAGGGCTGACGGTTGAATAGAGAGACTGATAGATAAAATTACCCACCAAGATAAAATTACAAACCAGCATTAAGTGCTACAGAGAAAAAGAAGAGGATGTTTCTAATTTATTTTTCATATGTTGTTAAGTTTATTTTTATTGTCCAAAGTATTGGATGTTTCTAATGTAGATTCACAGCATGAGCTGTCACAAAGGCAGGGCCCCTGGAGGGGCACAAGCCTGCCCTGCCCCCTGGGGCTGCAGCCTGGCCCCTCTCCCTGGGCAGCAGCCTCAGCAGAGCGGTCAGGGCCAAGGCACTTTCCAGGTGGTACTCCTGCCTGAGGGCCAGTCATGCAGATGGATGGATCCCTCAGGAAAAGGGACTTGGCCAGAGGAAGGCCAGGGACTTGGGCATGTTAAGTGAACAAATAAATAGCCTTTCCACTCTCCACCATCCCCCCCAAAAAAAATAAAGAAAAAACAACGTGAAAATAAAACCTGGAAAATCCACTTAGCAAAAGGAATATCCCTTAAGCAGGAGTTTCATTTTCCCTAGTTTTCTCGTAAAGAATGAGAGGGACAGAAGTGGATTGAAGCAGAGCTAAAGGATATTTGAGATACGTTTGAGGGGTTGATAGTGCTGGGAGGCTGGGTTTAAAACGCACTGGGAAGCACTAAGCTGCATATCGACTGGATGCTACTTGGCAGAAAGACCCCGAGTCTTGACCTCCAACATGTACCAAGAAGCGATCCTGTGTGTCCCCAGGAGCCCCCTCCCTCCCCTCCCCTGTCCCATTTATGCCACCCTGACTGGATATAAGGCAGCCTCACCCCCCCCGCCCCCCAGAGCTGAGCTCTCATCCCTGAAGCCACTCAGGGGCTCTTCATAGGTAAACATCTGCTCCCAGGTGCCCCCTGAGCACTTCAGCGCTGCCTTCCCTCGCAGCATCACTGCAGGCTCAGGAAATGACAAGTCATTTAATGCCGATCTGAGCCAGACACCACAAGGGAAGGGAGGCCATCACACATTTAAAACCGTGCATTCCAAAACCGAACAGACAACTGCTGGAGAGCAGCTGTGCCTTCTACTGCTTCTTCAGACAGATCTAGATTTGTATAGCAGCTCCTAAGCTAATGAACTAGCTGTGTGACCTAAATGAGGTCACTCAACCTCTCTGACCCTCAACCTCCTCCTCTCGGAAACAGGTCTGTAACTAGAAGCACTCCTACAGGCATTAACTTGTTTGGACTAACCAACAACAGATCCTGTCAGTCAGAATCTATCATCCCCACTTTACAGAGAGGAAGCGGATTGGGAAAGGGTTAGTCCACTTAGCCAGGATCATATAACCAGGGTTTTCCCCTCAACCCCTGAGTCCGTGAGCCCCAGAGCCAGTGTTTGCCCCACCTTTATCCATCACCTCCTCAGAGCTGTCAGCAGATCACACGTGGTAAGTCCTTTGTCAGCTATAAAACGCTAATCAATGTAAAAGCATTTGAGTCTTTTGGCTGATATTTGAGCCGCTACCTAGGGAATAAATAGAAAGCCACACATTTTTAAGAAGCAGAGACTTAAAAAAAAAAGAAGCAGAAAAAAATTAAAATATATGTATATTTGTGGTTTTTTAAGTTTCACATAATTCTGCTAGTCCAGCAACTACTCTACTAGCAGCAAATATATGTTAGCAAATGGGCGTGAGAGGCCAAGGCAGGCCTAGCGGGGGGCTGAGTCTGCCACAGAGTTCTGCACCTGCGTTTTCACTCCAGTAGGCGGCCTCTTCCCTCCCTGGTGTCCAAGTCAAACCTGGTTAAACTCCTACCTTCTCCACTCTCAATGTGGACTTCCCTAGAAAAAGACCCTGAGACAAGGATTGGAGAACAAGTGGTTTACCCGGAAGGTGACTCCAGGAAACATTAGAAAGGGTGTGGAGGAGTGAGAAAAGGAAGAGAAGAAAGTCACACACAGAAAGTTTCAAGCCTGTTACCCCTGTGGACAACCAGAGCCGAATCCTGCTTCGGGATTGGGAATCCATGAAAAACACGCCTCAGAGTTATAATCCCCTCACCCCCGGAGCAAGGGGGCTTGGGTATTTATCCACTAGCATGCAACAGTCATTGATCGAGAGCTGCCCTGGGATGGTAACTGCCCAGCATTTCTGACCGGCCCCAGGAGCAGACCAAGGGGCTCGGAGCCAGAGAAAGAAAGCCCTCAGGTGCTGACAGCTGGACGTCTGGCTGGCAAGAGTGGAAAGGTACATGCCCAGGGAATATGGGCCGGCACTGAACCATCTGCTATGCTCACTAGCTGTGTGACCTTGGGGAAGGTACTTACTTTCTCTAATTCCAGTTTCTGCGGCCCGGATAATGGGGATAAAAATGTCTTTCTCGTAGGGTTGATATTATGATTAAATGAGGTCATGTATGTGAGGGATAAGCCCAGTGCCAGGCTTGCAGAAAACATGCACCAGAAACCCGTACGAGAAACTGAAACTAGATAAAGGAGGCATCTCCTTGATCCCTTCCAGCCCCGTCATTTTACTTAATAAAGGATTTTGGACCCAGATGGGGAATGAGACTTTAAAACAGGCAGCTAGCGGATGCAAGCTGGGCAATCTCCTTCCTGCGGAGGAAAGTCCCCAACAAACACTCCTGTCTAGACTAGTTTGCCAAGGTCTGCCCCAGAGGCAGGGGCTGGACTCTGACAAACTCCGCCCCCTGCAGCAGTGCGTTTAAACAAACACAGAGGCCCCTAGGATGTCCCTTGAAAAACTGGTTCTGGGGTCAAATATGTTTGATACGGGAAAATTTTACTACATATTAACATACTAACAGCTTTAAAGTCCTATAGTCAAGAATTCTGTTTAACCCAGTATTTCCTAAACTTATTTGACACAGAGCTGAATGTGTGTATGTGAAACATCCATTAATGCCCCTTCAAAGGACATTTAGTGGGAGAGTCTGAGCTAAAGGCAATTCTAGAAGCTAGGACGCAGGTTGAATCATCTTGGGACTCCCTCGGCCTAGCACAATGCCTGGTACACAGTAGGCACCTAATAAATGGTTGTTGTCTGAATGAATAGGGAGAAGTCAAAAGAATGACTTAATGAAGGTTTTCCAATCTGTGAAGTGATATGGTCCCGGCAGTGCCAGGCAACAGCTCTCTGTTTCCAGGAAGACACACATTTTAAATGGCAGAGGAGGGATTTGGGAAGCCCTGCTCGGAGTTGAGGATCACAATCCCCCGAAATAGGCTTCCAAGCAGAGCTACATCGCTTCCTTCTGTGGAGGTGTTGGTCTAGCACTTCGGCACAGCCGAGAGTCTGCGTGCAGCTGTCCACCCACCCTACCACCCATTCACGCATTTATGCATTCGTTCATTCATTCAAACAAACCCTCACTGAGCACCTACTGGGTGCCAGGGCACTGAGGCTGGCACTAGGTCCCTCAGGAATCCTTCCAAAAGCCAACTAGGACTTCAGTGAGCTTTGGGATAAAAAGCCCAGGGAACTCTTAAGGGAAGGGGAGACAGGACCACCCAAGAGTGAGGTCAGGAAACCTCAAGCCCAGAAGCCACAGCACCTAACCCTCCCAGAGAAAGAGATGGTAGGGGTGGTGAAGTGGTGGGGGAGGGGGGAGCCTCGGTGAGGAGGGTTGGCAGGATTTCACGCTGACACATGAGGCTGGCCTAAACAATAAAGCCACTACTGTTTCTCAGTGTTTGTTTGTCTACCTCCCCCTTTTCTGTGACTATATTTCATTGTTCCCCGAGAGCATCCCTGCCCCCACTTCCAAGCTCTTCCCCATCCCCACACTCAGAGTTCCAATCTTCCCTTCCTACTTCTCCTTCAAACCATCTCCTAAGTCCCTACCTCTAGCCTCCCTCCTCAATACCCAATCTCCTCATTCTTTACTATCCGTTCCAGACCTGGATATCCTCAAGGTTTTCAATATTCACTTACAAACTAAATGAATAAACCAAGACTAAACCAAGGTCTGTCTTTCTGCTTGAAAACCCCCAACCGCTACCAATAGTGAGCCATGTATTGCTTTGCCTCAAAATAGGAAGGGGGGCTGGGCATGGTGGGAGGAGGAGCAAGAGGAGAATATGAGTCCAGGTCTGGGGCACCTTTCCCCTCCTATTCCGTCATTACCACTCGCCTTCCATGTCTACATCCCTGCATCAGTACTCACACCAGCCCTACCTGTATATCTCCAGATGGGTCCACAGGATTTGCTTCCTCTATACTGAAGCTGGGATGGGGGGCCAAAGACCGCAAACTTAAGAGTTGGTCATCAAGACCACTTGGGGAACTTTGAAAACTAGATCCAAGCTGTTGAAACAATAGATCCAATCCTGGGCCCCACCCCGGGCCTTTGGAAGCAGAACCTTCCATTTCGTCAGTAACCAGCCTGGCAGACAGCCATCCAGGTTCCACTGGACCATCTCCACTGGCACAGGAAGGAGACCAGGAAGGGAACTCTACCTGGAGCTGAAATCTGTCAAGTATTTCCACCCATTACTTTCAACCCTGCCCTTGGGAGCAACCGAAAATAAATGTCGTCCCTCTTCTACTATCTGACAACAGGGATCTCAGCAATAATGGCTTGCCTATCTCTGCAGGTTTTCTTACTTTGTTACAGCCTGTTCTCCTCCCAGCTAAATATCCCCATCCTTTCCCATGTTCTCTGAGAAGTCAAGAACTTCCAGTCTGCTGTATTCTAGCATGGAGCAAGGTGCTTCAGAGGGGACGTCGATCCTCCTATGAACTGGATTTGCCTATGAACCTAACCCAGACCCCATTGGTCTTTCCCAAGAGCCAGCCCAGGATGCAGACTCACATTAAGCTCACCGGTCCCATAACTGGAAACCCCCAGATTTTGTTCAGGCTACTGTAAAGAGAGATCTTCTCTGTCCTGCACTTGAACATTGCCCTGAGATAAGGTAGGGAAAGCAGAGCTTTCCAACTGTCTTCACAAAGTTTCTTGTTTGGGAAAGAAGATGAATGCTGATCCCGCCCTCCATCAGCTAGCTAGCTACCCTCATCTGGCACGCATGGATGACGGAGGATATGCTACAACCTAACGTATGTAACTGCAACCAGAGGGTTTATGGGCCCATGTGAGAGCTCCTGGAGCAAGCTGTTTCCAATCCCAACACAGGCTCCTGCTCCTGGGAAGCAAACGACCACCATCTGGACCTACCACAAGATAAAGTTAACTGAGGTGCAAGCGGGCAGCTGTGGACTGGAAGTTAGCCAGCAAGAGGCTGGTACAATCACAGGGAGCTTTCACATGCGGTGCCCTTCTCCCCAGCACACACCCCATCTTCTTGCTGGAACCAAGGTGGGAGCTCCAGAGAAGAGAAGGCCCAGCCCAGCTCCGGCCCCAGCCCTGACTCCTGGCCAGGGCCCGTCAGTGCAGGTAAGCTGCTGTCCAGGCCTGTGAAGCTGATGTTTAGCACTTCGGAGAGGCTGGGCAGGTCTCCGTAATGGGGTTTAAGTCACTGTCTGTGTCCTCTCTGTACAGGAACATGAGCACACTGTTCTACATTCCACAAAACATAGACCTCCTGCTCTTGCTTTAGATCAAAACTTACATTCAATTATTAACAGTGAACATTCTGCAAATACAGCAGCTGATCACCCTGCTCCTTGCTGGGTCTCTGCCATTCCCGCAGTCCTCCTCACAGGAATAAAGGCACCCCTGGAGTCTAGGAAACGAC
This sequence comes from Lasiurus cinereus, assembly GCA_011751065.1. Lineage (NCBI taxonomy): Eukaryota > Metazoa > Chordata > Mammalia > Chiroptera > Vespertilionidae > Lasiurus > Lasiurus cinereus. The sequence continues at coordinate 49,257,266 of JAAGEH010000045.1, read as the reverse complement.
CCCCTCCTCTAGGAGCCCTGCTCAACCCCCCACCCCAGAGGCTTCTGCTCCCCTCCAAGCACCCACTTCCCACCCGTAGAGGAGGCAACATAATCGAAAGCAATTAGCAAAAATAATTGGCAAACACAATTAGCCTTGAGGCAAGACATGGAGACCCTCCTCGGCTGCAAAAGCATCACCAACCCCCACCCCAACTGCTGTGCTGCTAGAGTTCACAAAGACCGATTTCTCTGTCCAAGGAATGAGGGTGTTGGAGAAGTAATTGGTTACAGGCGATTCCCAGTTTCCGGCGATTGCAGTGGAAGTGTGTCCCCCTCCACACCAGGTGGTCAGCCAGGCAGTGGTTGCCAGGAGCACCCATAGGGCAGCCACAAAACAGGCCTCCAGGCCAAGTTCCAGAACCAGGAGGCAGCCCTTCAGTGGGGCTCATTGGGCAGCTGAGCAGTGAGTAACAGAAAGGGGGAACTCCATGGGTCAGAGGAGCTAACCACTCAAGTCTAGTCCCTGGCCTCATTATGGAAAGGGGAATGCATCCAAGGTACTTCCCTAAGAAGTCAGAGGTCAAGGTCAGAAGGGCGTTCAAGGGCCAGAATCAGAAAGGCAAGCAGCCACAGGAAGCCATCCACCAGCCAAAAATAAACAGGACAGAGCTGCAATGATCTCCTTTCAAAGTCAACACAAAGGCTTCCCAGGCTGACCCTCCATCACCTGGGCCAGCCATGGAACAGTGAGACATGCACACCTGGGGCCAACCCACGTGACAGGCACATCTGCATAACATGCATACACTATCTGTGGCCAGCCCACACCAGACACACACATACGCACGCACACACGCACACACGCACGCACACCCGTACCCACCCCTTGGCAGCCGCAGCAGTCGGCTCCCACCCCCATCCATTCCCAGCTTCCTCCCTGCAGGCACTCACACAGTCACAGACATCACCCACACAGTGCCTGTGCCTTTCTGATATCTTGAACCACTGGTGACAGTTGTGGGTTCAAACAGGCACAAAGGATCAAAGGCAGAAAATTACTAAGTTTCTCCAAAAGGGTTAGAGGGAAGAGAAGGAGGAGCTGCAGGGAGGCTGGTTGGAGGATGGGTCATCCCACATTGCAAGGACAACCTCCTACAGCTCTCCAAGGCAACCTCCTCTAACAGCTCTTCCACCCTCACGGACCCACATGGGGTCAGAATCGGCTCCTCGGGGGCAGGTTTAATGTGGCTGCAGAATAATAATACCCCACATTGAACAGAACTCTCTACTTTTCAAAGAGCTCTTCCACCCATTATCACCTCTTAAAGTAACACCAGACAGTGGGAAACGCTCCTCTCCTTGGCAAAATGACCACCCACCCTCACAAGGCTCAGAGATTTTTCTCCAAAATAACCTTTAATAGCTAAACATATGCAATAGTTGTGTGAGCGTGCTTGCCTGTGTGTGAGTGCACGCAGAGCTTTCTGTAGCCGAGTGGGATACAGTCAAACAAAAATGAGGTTGCCATGGCAACCGGCTCCGGCATCATCACAGCCTATTAACACAAGTGAGGAATGTGTTTGGCAGATGCTCGAGTGTTATTTATGGTATGGGTGTAACAGAGGGACTTGTAACACGCAAAGAAGGAGAAAAAAAACAACCCTGTGACGCTCCTACTGTACTCCACTGAGGAGACCACAGGGAGATAAGAGGAGCACAGGGGAGGTTTTGAGGCTGCAGGTGGCGAGTAAGAGATGGAGAAGAGCAGGCAGGCAAGCAGAAGAGAGGAGAGGGGGACAGAAAGCAGCAGGGGAATGGAGGGGGAGGGGAGAGAGAGGAAGTGAGAGGGAAAGAACAGAGGGGGACAGGAGGACACCAGGGAGAAGAGCTAGAGCCTGAGATGTCAGGAAGGGGAGTAAAACCATCATCCTCCAAAGAGGACTGCCCCACCTTGCCTCTCCATTCTCTCTAAGTAAAATCCATCAGAAGGCACCTGTTAACAAACCAAATGTTTTCTCCTAACTGGAGTAAAGGGCAGAGCTCCACACATATGAGGGGCTGGGGAACAATAAAGTACCTGGGTCCGAGGGGCCATCCTCTCAGGAAGAGAAGTGAAGAAATGCCAATGGTTTCCTGAGGGTCTACTGTGTGCCCACGGCACCGGTGCCCCACTTCCCTGGACCAGGGTCCTCATCAAAGAAATGAGCACGTACGTCCCTTGGACTGAGGAATCCTGAGTTACAGGGGTTTTTCCTCTTCTGCCATCTCTTGTCTAGCTTAGTATAGGGTACTTAGGAGGGATGGCATCTAGCCCAAGCCACCCTCAACTGCTTGCCACTTTGGGTAACCTGAGGTAGACGTTAATGCTGGGCTATCCCACTTATATTTTCCCACCATTGCTCAAGAAATAAAAATTTTATATCAGACACAATCAGAAAGGTAAATCAAATACAAACAAAAAGATACAGTTTTCTCTGAAGCCAGAAAGAAACAATATTTGCATTCCCTTGTAGGGGACCATTCCAAACAAGCTCTGCTGTACTCAAGGGAGATCTTGAGAAGTTACGTGTACATCCACCCAAAAGTCTACAACCAAGCAAAGGTCTAAAGACCACCGTGGGTAAAACAAGCCGGGGCGGGGCACTGGTGGCGATGGGGAGAAGAAGGGAGGAACTGGCCTGAGGAACGAGCAGGGGAAGCCAGGCACTGTTGCTGCCATGACATTTTCATGCTAACATGGAGCTGGAGTCCCTCAGGTTCAGCACTCTTTCCCTGGGATCTGACTCCAATCTCTGGAAATCATACATGCAGGATTGCTACGGCCGTAATCAGACCCTGCCTCCCAGTCTGGTCTAAATGATCCAGGAAATCTCTAGTGCTCTGTGCGGATGATATGCCCTTCCCCCTGCATAAAAGCTACACCGATCCAAGCCAGGAACCACCCCCAAAGATGCAACACACATGTGACAGCTCGGGTCCTCAGGTCAAAGGAGTTGAAGCCTTTCAAGCACTCACAGTAATAGTTAATTTTTTTTTAAGCCATTATCTCTCAATAGGTTTCTCTCAAGTTCAAAGCTGATGTCTAAAGTTTTCCTTCTGATCCCAGATCAGAAAAACTTCTACTTAGCCTTAACCACCCCACCGCCTCCACTCATTGGAACCCAACCAAACTGGCAACAGTTATTACATCCCTCCTAAGTGCCCTGCCCTGTGCTAGACAAGAGAGGGTAGAAGAGGAAAAACCCATATAATTCAGGATTCCTGAGTCCAAGGGAAGCAAAACCCATGGAGCCTGGAGAACAGTAAGTGCTCCCCTCTGTGGCTCTGACTCCACTGTTACCATGCAGAAGAGGAGAGGCCAGCACAGCTGGAATGGAAGGAGAGGGCTCCTGGGAGGTGAGGGCTGGGACAGAGGATGGTGGGACTGTAAAGGAAGCTCTCATTCTCTAAAAAAGGAACCTGAGGACCAGGGAGCTTGTGGGTGCCCTCTCTCCCAGTCACAGAGCACTTTGGAAGTGCAGCTAGAGCCGAGAGCCCTGGAGTGCCTATCGGTGCTATTCCCTGGGTGAGAGTCAGGGGGCACAGGAGAACCCCTCAAGAAAGAGTTCGCCCTCAACGGGATCGAATTCTGAGAAAGGCATCAGAGTTGGGGACTGCTCCAAATCCTTCCTCATTCTTATCTCGACAATAATGGCTATGGTTTAGTGCGTGTTTCTGCAACGCCAGGAACGTTTCATATAATACAAGGCACTCCTTTCGTATGAAAGGAAAATGCTGGGGCTGCGAGCAGGTTAAGGGGCTGGAAGACACCACACAGATGACCCAGCCACGTCTCTCTGCCCCTTTGACCACTTTAAAAGGGTGAGGGTGGGGTGTCCGGCCTGCTGGCCCCACAGTGCAGTCCCTGTGGCCCGGTGGGCCTTTCCTTACCTGCTTGAGCAGGAACTGGTCCTGGGCGTTGGTGTGCAGGGCAATCGCCAAGTGGAGGGCAGACAGCAGTACTCCGCTGAGGACCGCGGCCCGCATGCGCACGGGCAGCAGCGTGTAGATGGTGTAGATGAAGAACACGGTCCACCAGATGCCCTCCGAGGCGCTGCGCGGCTGCGGCAGCAGCAGGCCCACCACCTGGACCACCAGCACCACCGCAATAAGCGCATAGCAGGCCAGGCCCATGTGGTCCTGGTGGAAGGCGGCGCGGTTGCAGAGCACGGCCATCACGAGGATCACGCCCACGGCGGCCGCCAGCACGGACAGGTAGGGCAACTGGAGCGGCGGCCGCACCGCGTGGAAGGCCAGCATGACGAGGCACACCAGCACCAGCACGGCCATGAGCATGGTGAGGCTGCTCTGGTTCAGACGGAAAAAGTAGCGCTGGTACAGCCGCTCCAGCTTGTCCGACGGGAACTTCTTGGAGCGGAATATCTGCAGCAGCGCCAGGCAGCAGGCGCCCAGCGACAGAACCGCGCCGGGGGGGCCCGTGCCCGAGCCCGCCAGGCTGCCACCATCCCCGGGCCCTTCGTCGCCCTCGATGGCGCCGGCCTCCAGCTCGTCGGCCGCGCGGCCCTGTCCCCGCCGCTCCTCCAGGCCCAGCTCCACCGAGCGGGGGCGCACCTCTGTCCCTCCCGCTGCGGCCGCCG
>JAAGEH010000045.1:49127734-49252248 GCA_011751065.1 Lasiurus cinereus | reverse complement strand
CCCCCCCTCCCACACCTCCCGCGGCGAGAGTGGGAGCGAGCCCCCGCGCAAAGCCGAGCCCAGCCGAGCCCAGCCGAGCCTTCAGCGCGTCCGCGCAGGGGGCGGGGGCGAGGAGCGGGTCCTGCGGCGCGGCCCTTCCCCTCTCGCCTCCCTCTTCCCCCAAAGCGAAGCGGAGCGGGCGCGGGCCCGCCGGCCCCGGAGGGCTGTCGCGCCGGCCCCGCAAGCTCCAGGCTCCTCGCAGCCGGCGGCGGGCCCGCGGCGGCCGGGCGCTGAAGGACTAGGCGGAGGGCGGAATCCGGCGCGGCGCTGCCGCCGTTGTGCCCCCACGCAGGCGGACCTCTCCCGGGGAGCGCGGCATCCAGAAATCGAGGGCCGGGGCTCAGAGGCAGCCGGCCGGCAGGGGCCCGCCCAAAAGCCGCGGCGCCCCAGGGGCGCTCCGGAGGGGCCCGCGGGAGCCGAGCTCAGGGCGCGCCATGCACGCCGCGGGCCCTGCCCCGCTCCGGCCGCTCGCGCCGCTCCTCCCCGCTCGCCTGCCTGCCTCCCCGGGAGCGCCCTCCGCATCCCCTCCTCCCGCTGCCTCCCCGCCCCCCGCACGCTCCGGCCGCGGCTCACAGGGACCTGCGGCCGCCTCCGCCCCGGGCCGGGCCGCGGCCCCCGCCTCGGCGCCCCGAGGGCATTCTCAGGCCCGGCTCCGGGCGCCGCGTGGAGCCCAGCTCCTCTTTCTCACCTAGAATCCTCGTCGAGCCCCCTCCCTCCGGTTCCTGGAGCCGCGTCCAGCCCACGGCCCCTGGGTCAGACCTGGGTGGAGGGCGGCCCTCCCCACCCACCCCGCCTAGGGGTTTGTGCCCCAGTCCTGTCTCCCCTCTTTTGTATCCCCCGTTCGTCCCCCTCCCCCTATTCAACCCAACTTCAGCCCCAGCGCTGCGCCCTCTTCCCTGGCTCGGCTCGATTGGCCGCTTCCCGAGCTGTCAGACTTGAGCCCCGCGCTCCTATTGGGCGATCCTCTGGCCCCGGTGGCCGTGCCAAAGGAGGGTGCACGGGGCGGGGGGCGCCTGGGCAGCGACTGCCGCCGGGAGCTGGAGACCACAGTCTCCCGAGGGGCTAGAAGGGCCCACGAGCCAGGCCCGGAAATGTACACGGGAGGTGGAGAGACCCAGGATCTCTGAGGCGCAGAAAGACAATGACGGAAAAGATGGAGATGCAGTGGGTGAGGCCGGTGCAGCCAGAGCGGGCCATCAGGATCGCTTTGGTCTGTAGGTACCGAGAGCGAGGTCCCCTCACTCCCCGCCATCCCCAGACGGCAGTAGGAACACCTGGCGGCAGTAGGAACACCTGGCGTTTATGCAGAGCTCTTTGCCAGTGTATGCTTTTTAAAAATCTCATTTAATTTCCCTCACCCACCCTGGGATGTGACCGGGACAGGCCCGTGTGATTTATTCCCAGTTCTTAGGTGCAGAAACAGAGGCTTCAAGAGCTTAATCAACTTTCCTCAGGTCACACAGGTCTCTGAACTTGCAACCGAAAGACCTTCTGTCAGCACCAAACTGCTTCACCTACCTTCAAGGTGTGTTGGGGAAGCGCAGGCACCAGAGCAAAGCAGAATCTCCGCTAGAGGGATGACAGAGGAAGGAGCAGACAATGTCCAGTGAGGGAAGAGGCAGGGGTGGAGAGAAGGACTTAGGGTCAAAGAGGGCCTAGGCCTGTGGAATGATACACCCATCCAATTCCTCTTGCCCCTAAACTGTCTTGATGAAAGTTCTGGCAGTCTAAACACAGAGGGTGGTGGGGGAACCACAAACAACCTTCCCTTTACTCCTCTTCATCCTGCTCTCTAAGGAGCTTCTGAGAGGAGCCTCAAGTATGAGTGAACTTCACTTTCACTCTCTGCTGGTCATCTTTCTGCAGATTGGAAGATAAACCTTGCCAGGATTAAAAATTGGGAGAAAAATTCCAAGAGATCTGAATCAACTAACCCTTGAGTAATCCAGCCTTTGAGTAACCCATGATTAGCTGAGTCATAAAAGCACCATGAATGTAGTCAACAAACATTCATAGAGCACTCCCTATGTGCTAGGTGCTACAGGAATAGCTGACCCAACTAGCTACAGCCAGGGGAGACCAGATAGCACTAACTCAGTTCAGAGCATTATTCCGTCAGGGTTCAACAGAGGTCCAAACAAAGCACTTTCGGGGTTCAGGGAGAAGAGTTATTAATTCTCATTATGAGGGCCAAAAAAAAACCTCTGGAGGTTGAACCTGGGCCTAGCAAGGAAAAATGAAAGGAAAAAGGAACTAATATTTATTAAGTAGCTATTATACGTCTAAATGTTTTATTATCATAGAACCATTTTGAGGATGATGTTATTCTCCTTACTATAAACATGAAAAGCGTGGCCAGGAGATCCTGGTTCCATTCCCAGTCAGGGCACATGCCTGGGTTACACTGGCTGGATCGCCATTGTAGGGCGTGCAGAGGCAGCCAGTCAATGATTCTCTAATCATTGAGGTTTCTCTCTCTCCCACTTCCTTCCTCTCTGAAATAAATAAAAATATTCTTAACAAAATAAATAAATAAACACAAGAAAACAGAACTAGAGAATCAAAAAGTTTGCCAAAGGCCCACAGTTGGTAGCTGGCTACTTGTACTCCACCATGTAGCCATGTAGCAAATATGATATGGGAGAGATACTCAGGACAGGCAACTCCATGGACAGATATAGCAAGGTGATTGGTTTCTACCCTTGAACCTTCTCATTTCCTGAGTCTTTGCTAGATCTTTCTTTTTCATTTTACTCAATTTTTTAAATAACCACTATTTCTAAACAAAAATCGTGTATGATTAAATGTAAGAAAACAAGGAGGGAGGAAGGAAGGAAGGGAGAGAAAGACAGACATTCTTAATCATACTACCAGGGAAGAACCATTAACATCTTAATTTTTTTCTTGAACAAAAAGTGGGATGTTACTCTACTAGTTGTTTTAGAATCTGCTTTTTTCTACTTAGCAAAAATTTGTATGCTTTTCATGTCAATAAGCACCCCTCTAACAATATTCATTTATCATTTGAACAGAATTCCATTGCAAGAATATGTCGGAATTTATTTAACCAATCCCCTACTGTTGTTCCTTTTTCATTGTCAAGGCAGTTTATAAGAAGTTTCCGCTCTTTCACTGTTATTAAACAGTGAGCATTTTTTTTAGATAAACCTTCACACATATCTTTAATTATATTCTTAGGAGAAATTTCTACAAGTAGAATTGCTGAGTCAAAAGATAAACATTTTTTTTTTCTCTAAGTGATTTCTGAAATCTGTATCTTCAGCCCCTGCCTCCCTTCCCAGTTCCAAGCATCCCCCTGCCTACTAGAGAGCTCCCCATGGATCCTTGGTGCTCACCAGATCCTCAGACTACATTTTCTAAAACTAATATCATTTCCCAACAAAACTAACATTTGCTCCTCCCTCTGTTTCCTCTCCATGGATGGAATTACCATCCTGGACACTCCCTGATATTAGAGTGGTGATCCCTCCTCCCCTCCTACCCCCAGTTCCTGAGTCCTGCCTCCTTGCTCTTGGCTTTCACATGTCTCTTCTTCTACCTTCTCTGGCTACTACCTGTACCCAGATCCTCCCCCCTCCCTTCTCACCTGGACAAATACCACTCTCCCTTCTCTTTCCTCCTTGCCTTCTAATGTGTCCTCCACTTTCCCCCCATCTGATGATCATCAGTGTCACATACTCTACTGAAGACTGTCCTTGAAACAGCCTCTTCTTACCTGGCCAGCTTTTGCTGTTCACTTCTCCATGTCATCTGCCCACCCTGAACTGCACTTTGCCTCAGCAGAAATTACCCACCACCACAAATCAAATGAATAGTCCCTCTGTGAAACCCTCTCTACTGTCCTCCCCCTCCTCCCTCCCTGCCCTCTGGGTGGTCAGGCACTCTCCCTCAGCTCCCAGCACACCTTGCTTTTTAATCTCTATTATAGCACTTGTCACATTGTATTATCTTGACTTGTTTTCAGAACTATCTCCACAGTCAGAGGTCCTTGAAGGCAACATTGATATCTTACTCATTCTTGTGCCCAGTGTCTCGCCTGCTGCCTGGCATATAGGAGCTACCGGGTAGTTGTTTGTTGGGTGAACAAATGGTACTTCAGGAAAATAGTGAGCAGAATGAAGTCTGAGGTGTGTGAGGGGAATGGGGACTGGCAAAGTGGGTGAAGATGGAAAGGTGGTTTGAGCTCTTAAACCCTGAGTGGAGGAGGATGGGCTTCAGTTTAAAGATAACAAAGAGCCCCAGAATCGGGGGACTAGAGTGTCCTGCTCCATTATATTTTGGGAAGCAAACCTAGGCAATGATGTAACTAGATTGGAGAAGCAAACTATTACAGAGAAAATGTAAGTAGAATCCAAAAATGGCAGGGTGATGGGAGTGATGCCACTGGCTGGAGGACACCTGTGGAGGGCTGACCAGGAAACCCAAGGGTTGTTGCCCTCTATGGAAGAGGAGTCCTCAAGGTCAGAAAAAAAACAAGAAAGAGTCAGAGGTCACAGAAACAGAAGGTAGAGGTTTAGACCATCTCCACGATGTGCACCTGGCTGTTGTCATCAAATTGGGGCTGACCCAAGGACCATCTCAGGCTGTTCTCTGAAATGAATACGCTGTTTGCAGAGGTCAGGTAATACACACCCCAGGACACAGCAGGGCTTTTTTTTTTTTTAATCTACAGATATCCTTATCCTTTCCAGCCATCTTCCCTCTTGTGCCTTGGTTACTTTTAGGACTTTATTCTTTACTAGAGGCCCGGTGCACTAAATTCATGCACAGGGTGGGTCGGGGTGAGGTGTGTCCCTCAGCCAGGCCTGCACCTTCTCACAATCCAGGACCGCTGGCTCCTAACCACTTGCCTGCCTGTCTGCCTGATCACCTCTAACCCCTCTCTGCCTGATCGCCCCTAACCACCTCTGCCTGACTGCCTGATAGTTCCTAACTGCTCCCCTGCCAGCTTGATCACCCCTCACTGCCTCTGCCTCGGCCCCCCCACCTGAGACCCAGGCTTCCCTCCCTCCAGCTAGCCACAGGTGCCTGGGACCATGGGCAGCTTTGCCTGGACCAGCCACAGCTGTAGGCATCTGGGATCATGGGTAGCTTTACCTGGGCAGGCCATGTGCACTTGGGACCCCAGGGGTGCTTCACCTGGAGCCTGGCTTTGTCAGGAAGGATGTCCAGAAGGCATCCAGAAGATGTCTGGTCTAATTAGCATATTACCCTTTTTTTAGTATAGATTCACTCCCCAGGCTCTTTTTTGGGAAGAATATTTCTATTTTGGAAATTTTCGAATATTTAGAAGTATTTGTAGGAGTTGATATCAGTAATACTCCTAAAAATTCTCTTAAACTACCTAAAACTACCTTCCCCCACATTGCTTAAAATTCCACCATGAGATAGTCATGCTTTGGAATGACAATCTTTCCCTAAAAATGGATATGGAAAATCTAGAGACAGTGTTATCGGAGAAATGCCTGGATGGCCTTTCTAGTGGGAGTGGGTTTCTTGGGTTACTACTGGAATAATCATTTCCAGAGGCTCCCCCTGGAGGATGAGATGTGGTAGAAAGCTTTATTTGCATGGAATTGATTCCATTATAATAACCAGGTTATTAAATAATAGTAAAGGAGCAAAGGGAAGACGAGATAATATAGGCATGCCCTTTACACAGCTTTACCAGAAAGCTGCAGTTAACATTCTCCAAGTCTGTTCTCCTCAAATCAGTGGGAGAAGGGACTGGACAATAGACGTATGCCCAATAGGTCTGGGTGACCTGGGAAGAAGCTTATCTGTCAGTCACACCTGGGAACAGTTCAGTGGCCAAAATAGGCACGGCCACTACTAGCACAGCAAGATTGGATATTTAAGCTCCTGAACAACGGAGTCTCTCTCTTTTTCTTCTCTCTCTCTTTCCTCTCCTCTCCTCTCCTCTCTTTTCCTCTCCTCTCTTCTCCTCTCCTCTCCTCTCTCTCCCCTCTCTTTCTCTCTTGCTGTTCACACCTGACTCTTGTCTTGTGGGGCTTGCACACTCTGTACTTGCCCACATGGCCCACAGCCATGCAGACAGCACATAATGGACTAAGAATCTGTGATTAGCCTAATGCTGTACTGGATTCACTTCCACCATGGAATGGACACTCTGGACAATGGCCCTATTTTTGGCATCTACATATTTTCAAGAACTGATGTAAGGATAATGGGACTTTACAACCCGAGGAATATAATATTTTAGAAAATGATTTCATAAGAACCCCACTCCCACTAGTGTCGGGGAAATTGGACCCGTTGATGTCTCTGGCAACAGAATTCTATCTCTGGATTTGCAAAGTCCCAATCCCTTGAACCAGTCCTGGAAAAGGTGAAGTTGGTGATTCAGCAGAGCTAGCAGCAAAGCCAATGTCCAGTGTGGTCCACATGGCCATGAGAGGAATGGAGGGTGATGGCTAAATGGGCACAGGATTTCTTTTTAGGGTCATGAAAATGTCCTAAAGATTAAATCATGATGATGATTGCACAACTCAATGAATACACTAAAAATAGAATTGCATTGACTACTGAGTGAACTTTGTGGTATGTAAACTATAGCTCAATAAAATAAATACAGATACCCCTGGGGGATTAAAGGACGTATGCCAGGACTTATCAGTCATTATCAGGTCAGTATGAAGGAGCTCATCAACAGGCATCCCCCATTAATGCATGGTTGGAGGCACTAGGAGAATGGCTGCTTATACTTGGGAGTCGGGGAGTGTTAGGGAGTGGCAGGAAAGAATACTTTGGACCACCGAGCATTTCCCAAGGCTAATAGAGCCAGAAAAGGACTGGAGTGGGAGGAAGGCAAACATGAAAGCCATTTGGGAACCGGGGATTGAAAATGAACTTAATTCTAAGAACCCTAAGGGTCTCTGGAGGATGAAGGAATCTTAAAGAACAACCCATTCCCAAAAATGTGTCAACCTCTTCTGGACATTTGCACTTGAAGACCAAGCCTCTTGCTTCAAACTAGATGATTTATCTTTCCTAAGAGAGATGAACATATTGCTATCCCCAAGTCAGAAGACGCTAACAGGATGCAGCACTGAGTGTGTTGAGGGTCGATCATCCACAGAGGCTTAGGGCCAGTGTGCTGGCCACTGGGGTAAGATGGCTGAGGACCCTGGGAGTTATCCTCCACTCTAGCCCATCCCCCACCAAAAGCTCTGAAGAGAAACCAAGGACTATAGCCCTCTTACTCTCTTTGTTTTGTTTTGTTTTGTTTTATTAAAAGTATGTTTTTATTGAGTTTAGAGAGAGAGGAAGGGTGAGGGATAGAGAGATAGAAACACCGATGAGAGAGCAAAATTGAACAGCTGCCTCCTGAATGCCCCCACTAGGGATGGAGCCTGAAACCTGGGCATGTGTCCTGACCCCTTGATTTACCAGGTCGACGCTCAACCACTGAGCCACATCAACCAGACCAGCACTCTTACTCTTAACCTCTGCCTGCCTTGGCTTGGAAATCGAAGATGCTAAGAAGTTCGCAGCTGGCCATAGGGAACCTGTCCCTAGATTTTCCCAGACCCTACACTCACCACTAAACCTCTGGGCCTCAGAGAACAGGAAATACAGTATCTGAAGAGCTCAGATTGTAACTGATGTGGAGATGACTGATAATTGCTCCAGCTGCCACTCTCCCAGGTGCTGACATTTGCATTTTAATGGAGGCGGTTAATGCCTTCAGCTAAAAGAGTGACTCATATGTTCTTGATTGTTGCTGGAAGTAAGTGGGAGACCCTTTTCGACCTGGGCCTTTTCCTGCCCTCCAGTCATTAACACAACACAGGATCACAAGATCCCACCTGATGGGCAGGTTGGAACTCTAATGCCCACATTCCACACATGCTTTATCTTTGTTCCTGTTCTTGATTTTGCTTGCTTTCCTGCACTTTCTCCAGGATACTTTCTTTCTAAAAGTCTGGGAACGTCCCCATGGGTCATTTATTCTTTCAACACACATAAACTGTGGTGGGCACAAGTGAGTAGGGGGAGCCCAAGAAGTATGCCAGCAGGAGGCCACCACCAAGTCAAAGGTGAGGAACTCACAGAACAAGCAGGAGACCAGCAGAGCATCTGCAGAGGTGGTCCATGGAGCGTATGCCTATTGCTTCATGAACACTGCAAACCAGAGGCTGTGAACAGAATAGCAGAAATATATTCCTATCCACTGGGAGGAGGGGGTGAGAGGCAGGCTTCTGGGAGGGGTGAGAAGAATCCTAATGTAGGCACAGGAGATAGCTATACAAAGATTGGATGGACTTGTGAGGATTCAAAACATTCCTCTAGCCACAAAAGACCGTGGATTGCATGATCCTATTTGTAGGAAATGTCCCAAAGAGGCAAATCTATGGGAACAACAAAAACGATCAGTGGTTGCCTACAGATGGGGATGGGGAGTACCTGCTAAAGACTACAATGGGGTGGTGAAAGCAGTTCTAAGATTGTGGGGATGGTTCCACAACTCTGTAATTATACTAAAAACTATTGAGTTACACACTTTAGATGGATAAACTTTACTCAATGTAAATTGTGTCTCAAGAAAGCTGTTGAAAAGTGGGGGGAAGGTAGGGTCCAAAGATACATTCCTTCGGTAACCCCACTTTACAGGGATAGGAGATATATCCTAGTTTTAAGTTCCTGGTCTTTTTACTGTGTGACGGCCCTTTTTTTTTTTTTAATATATTTTATTGACTTTTTACAGAGAGGAAGGGAGAGAGAGACAAAGTCAGAAACATCGATGAGAGACATTGTTCAGCCGCCTCCTGCTCGCCCCACAGTGGAGATGTGCCCAAAAGCAAGGTACATGCCCCCAACCGGAATCGAACCTGGGACCTTTCAGTCCGAAGGCGAACGCTCTATCCACTGAGCCAAACCAGTCTCAGCATGACGGCCCATTTTTAAGGTGAAAATTTTTCAAGTACCCCAACATTTGTATATGTATGTACCTTTAAGTTAAGAAAATACATAATGGCAGAAAGCTATTATAAATTTAGTAATTGGTTTAAATGAATTAAGACTTTTTTAATCCCAATTGCATCTTCACATGTTAGAAAATGGTTCTGTATTTGTGGAGGGAGCATGCTTGTTGTGCCTATAGACAAGATTTTGTGTCCCTCTTTCAAGATCTCCTTGGCCCTTTGGGGTCCTCAGCCTACAGGTGTAGAATCCTGATCCACACTCTACCAAGGAATGTTTGCTTCCACTTCTCCATCTGGTGAATGATGATGGGGGCGGGGCCACCCATTAGTAGAAAATGTTGTACAGTCTTCACCCCATGATGTTTGTGCCTCTTCAGCTGCTCAGCCAAAATAGCGCCATTTCTCCTTCCAAACCAATGGCTTTGCTGAGAGCAGATCAGCTAGAAGACATCAGAGCCATGCCGGTTGGCAGACACTTATCTCTAGCTAATGTAATTAAAGGCAGCGGCAAGCAAGCGCCTATTAATTTTTCATTAGAAAAAGTCAAAAGCAACCTTCTTGAAAGACAGCATCATTGAACGTCAACTTTGGTAGTTAAAGCCAGGCTTTCCCCCACCAGGTATATACCCCTCCCATGTGTATACACACACAAACACACACACACACACACGAACGCATGCACGCATGCACGCACACTGAGTCCGTGGCCTCTTTATTGCGCATAGGAGAGTCAGAAATTAGCACACTCACACTCTTCAGAAGTCATTTTCTCCCATCCCTTGTCCTAAATGACCCCAGTGGCTATCTATCTGCACATGCAATTGACTATATATGGACCTTGTACAATATATTGATGTCTCCCCAAATTGAGTTTATATATCCTTTTTATAATTTACATACTATTTTAAATGCCCTTGGGGAAATTACTATTCAAAGCTCTCTCTGATGAATCCTTTTGTAAAGAAAACAAAATACTCACTTCTAAGCCTGGAACAATGTGGTCCTGTAAGAGGGGGTCTGGGGGCTGGGAGCTGGGAAGGATGATCTGCCCCTATGAGCTGTCTCCATGTTGGTAAGCAGGACCGCTGAACTGGTATCCTGCATCTGTCAGCTCATCTCTCCTTTCCGAGGGTGCCTCCTTCCAAAGGCATCTCACCTGATAAGAAAGTCTACTCAACCCACAGAAGGACTGAGGCGAAGAGCTCCAGGGTTGGGGTCAGAATACCAGAGGCGCCACAGTAGCTCTACCACTTTCTAGCTACAGGATGTTGAACAAGTCACAAGTTGCTTCGCCTCTCTGAACTGGAAGGATAACAGTGCTCTGCTACCCCACTTCACGACTGGAGGAACTAGGCAATGGTGTGGAATCTTTTAAAATTATTCACCCTTACAGAAAATGGGAGTCAGTCTCAATAATAGCGATTTAACAAATTACTTGTTAAGAGACTCAGATGTTCATTTAAGAGGTTAGCATGGAATGAGGCACATGGCTGGGTCTCAGGCTCTTGCATACATTTATAAATGACTGTGATAAATACTTTTATGTCTGTGCGGATTGTGTACCAGCTCCTCTGTAGTCTGGGAGATCTGGTCTTTCATCTCTGCAGTGTTCAAAGCAGGGCCCTCAGGGCCCTGCAGATACGGCTCTGTTCTCAAAGACAACCCCTCTGTCGGGATTCTGACAGCCCGCAGCCTGTCTGTGCCCTCCTGTGGGCGTGGGTGGTGATTAGAGGCCTGTGAGAAGCTTGAGTGGTGCTGAGTGTTCTCTTCTCTGCGGCCACTCTGTTTGGCCTTGGAGTGGTCTGGTCCAGTCTCTGTGTCACTAGCTTTGAATCTGTGGGCTGGCAAGCCATGCTGTGTTAGAGATCATGCTGGGGCTGGCTGACCTTCCCCAAGCCAGGATAATCTCTCTCCCTGGCAACAGGCAGAAGCACCAAGGGACAGGGACAGATTGTGAAATCCTCCAGTAGGGCTTTCTAGAATTACTTAAAAAGAGAAAATGGTAGCAATACCTTGCATTTGTATAGTGTTGTGTTTTTTAAGCAGTTTTTAAAAACGATTCAAGGAGAAGGCAGCTTTGGAACTGTCTGGTAGAGAGCAAATCAGAGGGATAAGAAATGTATTGTCTTAGTCTTATCTACTCAATAACATTGAGAGTATTGGGAGAAATCTTTTTTTTTTTTCTCTCACCACAGATGGGGATGCAGAGGAAGGAAGAAGTACTGTGACTTGATCAATATCTTAGGGGCAAAATTTGACCTAACCTTCTTGACCCTTTCTTGTCAACCCCAAACAAGCAGGGAATTTGAAGAAGTTGAATGACCTAACAGGTTGCTTTGGCCACCTGAGATTCTGGCTTTGTATGTGGTCCTCTGGGGGCAGACAAGTAGGTAGGGGTGAGGCATGAGAAAATTGTCATTCCTTTTCAAGGTACTTACTTCAGATGAAGTCACAAGGATTTTTAAGCAAGGTGGGACCAGACTTGACAGATGGGTATGGATGGGACTGTTTCTGTTGCCAAAGGAATTTTAGTGGTGTTTGGAGATTTAAAGGAGTCAGCAAACTCTGATCAATGGGACAAATGTGCCCACTACATGTTTTTATAAATAAAGTTTTGTTGAAACTTTATTATAATTGTCTCAGCCTGCTTTTGCTCTACATGACAAAAGTTGAATAGTTACCAACATTGGATGGCTTTCAAAGCCTAAAGTCTTTACTATCTGATCCTTTAAAAAAGTTTGACAACCTCAGCCTCACACCATACACAGCAAAAATTAACTCAAAATGTATGATAGACCTAAAGGTAAAACTTAAAACTGATAAGAAAAGTACACAGGATAAAGCTTTTGTGACTCAAAGTCACAATGATTTCTTTGACATAACACCAAAAGTAAAATTATTACTTTAACATACTTTTATTAAATTGGACTTCATCAAAATTAAGAACTCCTCAAAAGACATTGTTAAATGAATGAAAATACAAGCCACAGACTGGGAAAAATTATTTGCAAATAACCCATGTGATAAAGGATGTGGATGCAGCATCTAAGAGAACTCTAAACTCAATAATGAGAAAACAACCCAATAAAAATGGGGAAAAGATTTGAACATACACATAATCAAAAATAGGTGAAATTATATAGATAACACGTAAGGACATGAAAGGATCCTCAGCATCATTCATCATCAGGAAAAAGCAAATTAAAATCATGAGATATCTCTGTAGACCTATTAGATGGTTACAATTAAACAGCAATCACACTAAGTGTCAAACAGGATACGGAACAACTGCAACTCCCACTGCTGGTGGGATGTGAAACGGTATAACCACAGGGAAACAGCCAGGCAGTTTCTTAAAAAGATCAACAAAACAAGAGCTGATTCTTTGAAAGGATAAACAGGCTCCCCAAGAAGCAAAGAGAAAGGATCCAAATAAACAAAATTAGAAATGAAAGAAGTGAAATAACAACAGACCCCCACAAAAATACAAAGGATTGTTAAAAAAAATTACTATGAACAACTCTATTCCAACAAACTGGACAACTTGGAGGAAATGGATATATTTCTAGAAAAATACAATCTTCCAAAACTCCATCAGGAAGAATCTAAACATCTCAATAGGCCAATAACTATGGAAGAAATTGAAGCAGTCATCAAAAAGCTTCCAGCAAACAAAAGCCCAGGGCCAGACAGCTTCACAGGGGAATTTTACCAAACATTAAAGGAAAAATTAAAACCTATCCTCCTAAAAAAATTCCAAAAAAAATTCAAGAGGAAGGAACACTTACAGTCTCCTTCTACAAAGCCAGCATTACCCTAATACCAAAACCAGATAAAGACAATACAATGAAAGAGAATTACAGGCCAATATCCCTCATGAACATAGATGCCAAAATCCTCAACAAAATTCTAGCAAATCGGATCCAGCACTACATCAGAAAGATCATACACCATGACCAAGTAGGATTTATCCCAAGGATGAAAGGATGGTATAATATCCGCACATCAATAAACATGATACATCACATAAACAAATTGAGAGATCAAAATCACATAGTCATATCAATTAATGCAGAAAAGCATTTGACAAAATCCAACACCCTTTCTTGATAAAAACTCTCACCAAGGTGGGAACAGAAATATCATAGCTCAACATAATAAAAGCTATATATGATAAACCTACAGCTAACATCATACTCAGTGGGCAAAAACTAAAACCATTTTTCCTAAGGACAAAAACAAGACAGGGATGCCCACTCTCACCCTGTTCGACATAGTACTGGACAAAAAGAAGAAATAAAAGGCATCCAAATTGGAAAAGAAGTAAAGCTGTCCTTATTTGCAGACAACATGATATTGTATATAAAAATCCGGAAAGACTCCATCAAAAAACTAATAGACTTAATAAATGAATTCAGCAATGTAGCAGGATACAAAATTAACGTCAAGAAATCTATGACATTTCTACATACAAATAGTGAACTTACAGAAAGAGAAACTAAAAAAGCAATCCCATTTACCATCACACCAAAAAAATTAAAATACCTAGGAATAAACTTAAGGAGGTAAAAGACTTATACTCGGAAAACTACAGGACACTGAAAAAAAAAATAGAGAAAGACATAAACAGATGGAAAGACATATCATGATCATGGATTATAAGAATCAACATCATTAAAATGTCCACACTACCCAAAGTAATCTATAGATTCAATGCACTACCCATTAAAATACCAACGGCATATTTCACAGACCTAGAAAGAACTCCAGAAATTCATCTGGAATAAAAAAAAAGACCCCGAATAGCCACAGCAATCCTGAGAAAGAAGAAAAAAGTAAGTGGGATCTGAATACCATATTTCAAGCTGCATTACAAAGCCAGTTCTCAAAACAGCCTAGTACTGGCATAAGAACAGACATATGGACTAATGGAATAGAATAGAGAATCCAGATATTGACCCAAACCACTATACTCAGTTAATTTTTGACAAAGGAGGCATGAACATACAATGGAGTCAAGACAGTCTCTTCAATAGATGGTGTTGGGAAAATTGGACAGATACATGTAAAAAAATGAAACTAGACCACCAACTTACACCATACACAAAAATAAAGTAAAAAATGAATACAGGACTTAAATATAAGATGGGAAATCATAAAAATACTTGAGGAATCTACAGACAGCAAAATCTCAGACATATGCTGAAGGAACTTCTTCATTCCTAGGGCAATGGAAGCTAAAGAAAAAATAAACAAATGGGACTACATCAAGATAAAAAGCTTTTGCACAACAAAAGAAACTAAACAAAACAACAAGAAAGCTCACTGTATGGGAGAACATATTTGCAAATGTTATCACTGATAAAGGTTTAATCTCAATATCTATAGCCAATTTAAACAACTTAAAAGGAAGATAAATGATGCAATAAAAAAAAATGGGCAATGGGTCTACATAGAATCTTTTAAAAAAAAGACAGAAGGAAGACCAAGAGACACATGAAAAACATGCTCAAAGTCACTAATTTTCCAAGAGATGCAAATCAAAACGACAATGTGATACCATCTCACACCTGTCAGAATGGCTATCATCAACAAATCAACAAACGACAAGTGTTGGCCAGGATGTGGCGAAAAAGGAATCCTTGTGTACTTCGGGTGGAAATGCAGACTGGTGCAGCCACTGTGGAGAACAGTATGGAGTTTCCTTAAAAAACTAAAAATGGAACTCCCATTTGACCCAGTAATCTCACTCCTAGGAATATATTCTAAGAAATTAGAAATACCAATCAGAAAGGATATATGCACCCCTATGTTCATAGCAGTACAATTTACAATAGCTAAAATTTGGAAACAGCCTAGATGCCCGTCAGCAGATGAGTGGATCAGAAAACTATGATACATCTACACAATGGAATGCTATGTTGCCATAAAAAAGAGGGAATTCTTACCATTTGCAGCAACCTGGATGGAACTAAAGAGCATTATGCTAAGTGAAATAAGCCAGTCAATGAAAGAAAAATACCACATGGTCTCACTCATTTATGGATAATAAAGAATATTATAAACTGATGAACAAAAAGAGGCAGTAAACATCAAACAAACTGTCAGATTACAACAGGAAGGTTAGGGAGAGGTGGGGTAGATAAGAGATCACCAGAAGGACTTGTATGTATGCATATAAGCATAACCAATGGATGCAAGACACTGGGGGGTGAGGGCATGTATGGGAGTGAGGTGGAGGAGGGGGCAATGGGAAGATATGTACACGTAATACATTAATAAAAAATGGGAAAAAAAGGTTACACATACCATGTAATCCATCAATTTCACTCCTAGGTATTTACCCAAGAAAAATGAAAGCCTATAACCATATTTCCACACAAGGACTTATACATTAATGTTTGTAGTAGCTTTGTCAATCCAAATATTCATCAACAAGTGAGTAGATAAATGTTTGTATATCCATGCAATAGAATACTACTCAATAAAAGGGGATGAACTATTGACACATTCAACAACATGAATAAACCTCAAAATGATTGTAATAATTATCCTGAGGATAATTTATATTCTGTGGTTATACTGCCAGACAAAAGTAAGTATACCCCTGGCCAATGTTGCTCAGTTGGTTGAACATTGTCCTATACATCAGAGGGTTTATTCCTGGTCAGGCTACATGCCAAGATTGCAAGCTTGATCCCCAGTAGGGGGCATGCAGGAAGCAGCTGATTGATGTTTCTCTCCCATATTGATGTTTTTCTCTCTTACTCTGCCTACAAAAGTTTTAAAATAAATAAATCACATACTGTATGCTTCCATTTATTAAAAATTCTAGAAAATGCAAATAAACTTATAGTGGAAAAAAGCAGATCTGTGGTAACCTGGGAATGGCAAGGGCAAGGAAAAGGAACAAGGATTGATTACAAAGGGGCACAAGGACACTTGTCAGTAATGGATGTACATGGTCTTGTGATGGTGTCACAGGTATGTGTTTGTTGTGTATGTGTACGTGAAATTGTATATTTTAAATATATGCCATTTATTGTATGTCAATATACATAGCTATATTGACAATAAAGCTATTTATTTTTTTAAATATATTTTTTATTAATTTGGTAGAGGGAGAGAGAGATAGAAACATCAATCATGAGAAAGGATCATTGATCAGCTGCCTCCCACATGCCCCACACTGGGGATCAAACTGTGACCTCCAGGTTCATAGATCGACGCTCAACCACTGAGTCATACTGGCTGGGAGACAAAGTTACTTTTAAAACATTTTTATTTTTCTACTTTAGTTGACATATGATATTATATTAGTTTCAGGTGTAAAACATAGTGAGTAGACTTTTGTAGAGCTTATGAAGTGGTCACTTGTTAAGTCTAGTGACCATCTATATTAAAGCCATTAAAAAAAGGAGGTTATTTCTTTCTTTAAATACTCTGTGTAGTTTGAAGCAGCCAGCCCACTGCCCAGGTTTCATATTCCTTATTCTCACCACTGTGCTTTATCTGAACAGCCACTCTGCCCTCCAAAGCCTTACCTTCACTGTAGGTGCAACAGGTGACAACTATTGTCCTTGTGGGACATGGACTTCCAGAATACTGTCTCCTGGTGATAACAGGACCACTGATGCCTTCAAATCCAACCAATCAGATGTCCAACCTCAGATTCTCATTTCCTGCTTGCCGCCACCCCTGTTGGTGAGAGTTAATTACAGAGAACAATCTAACGCGTTGGAGCAGAGAGGAATGTAATAAAAGATGCTGAAGACAAATTCAAAGGGGAAGGTCTCAGTCATTTCTGCTCCTGGGAATCACACAAATGTCTGGGAATGATCTGACTGCTGAACAACCAATCTACATTAGAGAAGTGCTTTTTTACGGTTTACGCCTAACCCATCATAGTGTCCCAAATCCTCTTCTCGTGAAACTGCTAGTCAAACTCAACTAGAGCCGGGGATTAACAGCTTACTCGGAGATAATTCTGTGGGACAAGGACAGGACAAGGTAAACCTGGAGCGCCTCACTAGGCTAGAAAGCAAAGTATCCTCAAAGATGTACAGGCACATGTCGAAGGAACACGGGCCACTACACACCTGTTAGAAGGGCTAAAAAAAAAACCTACAAGGTCCAGCGAGTGGCTCTAGGACTACTTCAGGTCGTGCAGGGATCCCGCTGTCTATCTGGGAAATCTCTGAGGAAGTTCCGGGAAGTGTGTGGTGGAAACCAGGAGACCTGGGTTCAGGCCTGGCTCTGCTGCTAGTGGCCGTGTGCCTTCCCGCTAACTCACCCCACAGCCAGGTCAGCTTCTGTGTCCTTGTGTGCTCCATAAGGGGAGGGAGAACCCTAAGTGTTTTCAGACTGAGTTTCCTGGAACCCTAGACCTCCTGGATTGCCTTGGGATGCTGCAAGGAGTGAGGTAGCCAAGATTCAGGGGGAGCTCCACCTAGAACAGTCCTGCTTTTATCTGCTTTATGTTTGGCAGATATAACCCTCAGTTGTCAAACTCAGGAGGGACAGAAAATAACAGTTCCTCAGTTTTCTAAATGTCTAACTTGTTTTCTGACTCCCAGGACCCATTTCCAGGAGCTGGATGAAATATTTGCCCTGAATATTCCTCGAGTGTCCTTTTCAGATGCCTCACTTCAGGGACAGGTGTTCCTACCAACCAACCAACCACTCCTCTGCCCAGAGGTGCCTGTGGGTCCCGCTGTCTCTGCTGATTCTGTGTCCATCTTTGGAAGCTGACCAATGTTCCCTTTGCCTTACTCTTCCTCATTCCAAGTCCCCATTCCTAAGCCCACCCTCAGTCCTGAGGAAACCCTTCCGAGCCTGGGGGGAGGAAGGGAGAGGAAGGGGGAGGATGGATTTCCTTTTGCATTTCTTTAAGGTGTTCATTCCCTCTCTGCTAGTGAGTCCCTGTTCTGGATTGAGTTGTGTCCCATCAAAAAGATGTGTTGGAATGCTAACCCTTTCTACCTCCAAACATGGCCTTATTTGGAGAGAGGCTCTTTACAGAGATAATCAAGTTAAATTTGGGTGGGCCCTCATCCAAATGTCCGTAGAAGAAGAAATGTGGACACAGACAGGCACAGAGGGAAGATGATGTGAAGAGACAGAGGGAAGACGGGCATCTATAAGCAGAGAAGAGAGCCGGAACAGGGCCTTCCCTCACAGCCTTGGAAAGAACCAGCCCTGCTGACACCTGAAACTCAGACCGCCAGCCTCCAGAACTGGGAGACAACATATTTCTGCGTCTAAGCCACTCAGTCCGTGATGTTTTGTTTGCAGTCTCAATGAAAGAACGCAAATCCTCCCCGCTCTCTTACCTCCCTGGCAAACCCAGTAAGTTCTCCCAAGCATTGCTCATTCTCCTAAGGGCTGCTTGAATGGGATAAAGGAATAGGGGGAAAACATAAGTAAGTATGTCATAATCTCATTCAGCTACACATACATACAACTGTATTTGAGCAGAGGATAGATGCTAACACAGCTTAAAAATCACTGGGCTGATGAAGTGATGATTATTGTTACTGGAGGATGAGAGGTAGTTTTGTGTCTATTTGGAAATTCCCACTACACACTGGGAGAGAGAGGGAGTGTGCATCACTTCACATTGCTGGGCCAGAGGGGACCAAGGTATTTTTATCTCTAGAGTTCCATTGCCATCCATCCCTCTTCCTACCAGCTGAACTCTATTACCCACCCCCACACCTCCCTGCCCCTGCACCACATGCATACACGCATCACTAACTGCTGCCACTACCACAGACCCTCACCCAACTCTTAGCCTGGAGATGTGCTCGCCCAGCCAGGCTTCCTCACTGAGGCCTTGCAACCATGGAACTGCAGCTGAGCAAAGACCCTCCTAGATCCCTAATCCCCAGCAAGGCCCTCCCCGTGACCCCACTCCTCACTCCCATCCCCAGATTGCCTGCCTGGCCTCTTGGACAACTCCTCACTCCAGCTGTTTTCCCTGAATCCTGTCATTAGCATTTGATGAGCACTCAAATTACTTCCTGCCCAATATGCTGCCTCATCAGAGCTCTCCTTGACCCTTAGCTCGGGGTTAGGGTGAAGGAACCCATGAATAATACTGTTTGTGGCATTTTGAATGCGTTCAGTAGACACTGGTACAGGGTCAAGTCACTCCCAGCATGATGGCTTAATGTCGGTATGTGGCAGTTCACAACGTACCCATGCCCCATTTAGGGGCCACTCTATGTTTCTTTTTTTAATTCCTCTTCTAAGCTCACCTCTTCCTTTAGAGCCCATTAGTTTGTTTTAACCCTTCTCCTAGATGTGCCGTGTCTGATGTTGAAATTTCTACTAGCAAAATGAGAAGTGGAAAATGGACTTTTCATGGGACTGATTTAATAAAATTTAAGAAGTTATCTTTTTATTTTAGAAGTATGGTTTTCCCCTTTTGGGGATATATATTAGAGGCCCAATGCACAAAATTCATGCAAGGGGCTCAGCCCCCACCACAGCTTCGGCTGCCTCTGCCTCGCTCGGCCTGCCCCAGCCCCCGCCCCCATGGCTTTATCTGGAAGATTGTCCAGAAGGATGTCCAATCTAATTAGCATATTGCACTTTTATTATTATAGATATTTTCCCCCACAAAATGGCGGCATCAGTCAGGGTTTAATTGAAGGCATAGCAATCACTCCAGCTATTTTAAGCAGAACAGAAATTAATGCAGGGAATCAGGACTTTACAAAATCATTGGGAGGGCTGGGCTGGTGGAGCCGATGGAGACAGGGCTTCTGGGAATGCCCCCCAAATGTGGCAGGACTGGCCTGCCAAGAGTTCTGCCATCTCTGCTTGGTCAGGAAACCACTGTCCAGAAACCACTGTCCTGTCTGATGCTCCAGGGTCACATCCCTCAGCCTGGTCCATGTCCTCCACCTCAGCTGGCGGGACGCCATGTCTGTCCCTTGGCACCACAAAGCTGTACCTGGGCCTGGACCTCTGCAACGGCAAACCCCAGGAGAACCGAATATCTTTATCCCTTGAGCTCGTCAGGAGAAATAGCAGCAGCAGCACAAGGGCTGTGACCTCACGTCTGCCTGCCCACCCTCACACCAGCACACCTCCCCCAGCCCTCCCCCACCCCCGCCCCGGAACTGTGAAACGTGGATGGAGCTGCCTGAATCAGGCACACTATCTGTCACAGGTGACAGTATGTTTTGCTTTAATTGGCGATTCTGTGGATTCAGTTCTCTAGACGAGCTCCATCAAGGACAGAAATTAGACAATTACGTTCATACCCAAATGTCCAATAAAGATAGGAAGAGGTGCTCCTCTCCATTATACATCAGAGATGCAAATTAAACCCACAATTAAAAGCAACTCTCCCACCTACTAGAATGACTAAAATGAGAAACAGTGACAACCCCAAGTGGGCACAAGGGTGTAAGGGGACCCTGGGCGGGTGGTGTGTATGTTAGCACACACTTTGAAAGCTGTGAGGTAGTACCTCCTAGAGCTGTAAGTTTGGATGACCTCTGACCCAGCAATTCCATCCTAAATCCATCAAATGAAAAGATCGATGAGAATGTTCATGGCACCAAAGACCCATCCACAATAGAGTGAAATAAACTGGACTATGTTTGCATAATGAAACACTACAAAGCAATGAGCAGCAGCAGACTCCAAGCACGTGCAGCAACGTGGGTGAGTGCCATACCCACACCGTGCTGAGCCCAGAGGGGCAGGCACAAAAGAGGGCCCATCCTTCACTCCGCCTCAATAAAGCACGGACACGGGACCTTAGATGCTAGCTTCCTGGTTCTCCACCCAGAGAACTGCAAGGGAACAGGAAGTGGATTTCTGGGATGTTGGTCGTGGTTTGTTACTTGATGACATGCTGGTTACACATATAGATTCACTTTGTGGGACTGCATCTTGCTGAACACTGAGGATATGGGCACTTTTCTATGTGTATCACACTTCAATAAAATTCCCAAACCAAAACAGGCCACTTTCCATCTTTCTCTCTCTCTCAGCACCCTCTCACCCTGAGAATGATGGTTCCATTTATGGCACACCTACTGTGCTGATAATAGCGATGGTTCCATTCAGGGAGCACCTACTGTGTGCCAGGCTCTGCACCTGTGTCCTGCTGTTTCTCACAACCTCCGTGTGAGAGGGAAGGTCGTTTTGTGGAGGAGGCACCAGAGATGGAGAGAAATGAAGCAGCCTGTCCAAAGTCACTGGCAGACGAGTGGCTGCGCCCCGAGCCTGCCCCGTCTCCACAGCCTGTGTCCTTCCAGCCCCGCCGGTTGCTTCTCTGCTGTGCTTGGTCTCCTCCTGGTCTGCAGCCTGTTTGGGCTCGTGGTCCTCCACCGAGGACTTGGCTCCCTCCCTCCCTGTCCCTCTGCTCCTTCCCTGAGCTCTGTACTGGAACTGCCAAGCAGCTGCCACCACCGCCAAGCACCCTAGAGGGCAACATGTTGTTCCTTGATGACAAGCCTCAGGGAGCCACAAACAGCTACTGTCGCCACATGTGGGTGGCCCAGGATTCTGGAACTTGTCCTTGCCCTTGTGCCAGCCCTTCCTGGGGGATCTGCCAAGCCAGGGCCTACAGGAGCAGGGCTGGATTCACACCCAGAACCAGCCCCCAGTGGGAACCTTCCCTGCTCGACCATCTCTGGGTGAAGTAGAGAGTCAGCAAGGACCAGACCCTTAGTCACTCTTGACCCTTGCCCCCTGACGGACTCACAAAGGACATTCCTGGTGTTTTGGGGGAGGTCCCTCCCATAGGTCTTGGGAATGGCATGAGTAGCGTGCTCTCTGCCTCCTTCATGCCACCCCCTGCACTGTCACCCTCAGTGCCTGGCAGCAGTGGAGAGAGAGGAAGTGCCAGGTACTGCTCTTAGCGGGCATTGAAAGGACAGGTGCCATCAAGAAAGAGGCAGTGTCCCTTCCCCCAAGTAGCGTGGCCTCGGTGGGGATAGTGATCAATACTTACTGAGCATTCACTCTGCTGGGCAGTTAGCATCATCGCTGAGGCCTTAAGAACCCCTGGGTAAATACTATTATAATTCCCATTTTATGACGAGGGAACTGAGGCTGAGAGTATAAGTGACTGGCTGTGGTGGGCAGCATCTGGGATGGCCCAGCCTCTCCCCTCCTGTCCATCCCTACATTTTAGTATGGGCCAGGCTTTGTGCCTCATTTCTAATAGACTAGGGTAGAAATAATGGAATGCCACTTTTTTTTTTTTAATGGAACGCTTCATGAACTGGCATGTCATCCTTGCGCAGGGGCCATGCTAATCTTCTCTGTATCGTTCCAACTTTAGTCTATGTGCTGCCGAAGTGAACACAGAATGTTGCTTCTGAGACTGGGTTCTAAAGCAACAGTGGCTTCCAACTCGGGCGCTCCCTCTCAGTATCCCTCGAACGCTCACCCTGAGAGGAGCAGCTGCCAGGCCCTGAAGGAGCAGCCCTGGGGGAGGGACATGCGAGGGAACTTGAAAGCAGTCCTTTCCCAGTGGAGCCTTGAGATGACACAGCTTCGATGATACCTTGATGGCAGCCCTGGGAGAGACGCCGAGCAAGACATCCAGCAAAGCTCCTCTCGGACCCCTGACCCACAGCCACTGGGAGATAATAGTTGCTGTTTCAAGCAGCCAAAGGCTGGGGTGGTTTGCTATGTAGCAATGGAGAGCTAACGCACTTTCCCATACTCACATAGCCCATCTGCGTTAGAACTAGAATTCGAATCCAAACATGGCTGACTCCTAAGTCCATGCTTTTAACCACTCTCTGTATTGTTTCCCTGGATGGTAGAAGAAGCACGATTGATGCTTGAGCTGAACTGAGCCTACCGGAAACGGGTGGTGAGGCTAAGGGCTGAGTAACCGTGGGCAAGGTTCTTAACCATTCTGCGCCTCAGTTTTCCCATCTACAAAACAGGAATGAGCCTGGCTGGAGTCGCTCAGTGGTTGAGTGTCAATCTATGAACCAGGAGGTCACAGTTCGATTCCCAGACAGCACACATGCCTGGATTATGTGCTCCATCCCCAATAGGGGGAGTATAGGAGGCAGCCGATCTACGATGCTCTCTCATCATTGATGTTTCTATCGAGTTCTTCCTCTTCCTACCTGTCCC
Source organism: Lasiurus cinereus (assembly GCA_011751065.1). NCBI lineage: Eukaryota > Metazoa > Chordata > Mammalia > Chiroptera > Vespertilionidae > Lasiurus > Lasiurus cinereus. The sequence continues at coordinate 49,229,122 of JAAGEH010000045.1, read as the reverse complement.
TGAAATCAATTTAAAAATGACAACAACGAGGATGATGATAATACTCAATTTCGTAGGGTTGTTGTGAGGGTTAGAAGAGTTTCCACATGTGAAGCTCTTAGAACACAGTGAACACTCAATTCAAGTCACTGGCAGACTCGTGGCTGCACCCCAAGCCTGCCCCGCCATCATTAGTATTAGATTACTGATACATGCAAATATTAAATGAAATAATAGTTGGCTCAGACTAACCATTTTTCCATGCCTCTGAAATATCAGTGTTCTCATTTACAAAACAGAGATGACAATATTGTCACTCCTTGTTGTCAGGATTAGGTAAATGAGCACAGTGCCTGGGACATACAAGAAACTTAATTAAATGGCCCCCAAACAGGACTGTGTTGACGCATGTTCTGAGGGTAGCACATGGAAGATGGATGATCCGTAAGTGTTATTACAGTCCAGCCCACTGACCCCACGCACCTGAGACACTTCACACTCCCCTGCTCTGGGCCTGGGGACCTCGGAAGGTGTAGGATAGGTGAGGGTGTGGGGTAGAGAGTGCATGGTTTGTGGGAAATCTAAGAAAGGGCCTAGACCCTCTCCCTGGTCCTTAGGAATGTGCTCCCTCAGAGGACCATGATAGCCATGCTCCAATTAGAGGATTAGGTTAACAATCCTAAGGAAACTGGTTCCACGAAAATCTCCAGGTCCTGGAGGCCCAGAGGCTGAACGAATCCCAGCCCAGAGGACGTCACCGTTCCTCATTCCAATCGGGTCTTTCTTGCTATCACGTGGTTTGCACTCCAAAAGCAACAAATAAGTAAATAACACAAAAAAGATGGGCAACTCCGCAGCCCTCTGTGGAAATTTTTGCAAAAATGTGATGACCATTTTTAAAAATATATATATTTTATTGCTTTCTTACAGAGAGGAAAGGAGAGGGATAGACAGTTAGAAACATCTATGAGAGAGAGACATCGATCAGCCGCCTCCTGCACACCCCCTACTAGGGATGTGCCCGCAACCAATGTACGTGCCCTTGACCGGAATCGAACCTGGGACCTTTCAGTCCGCAGGCTGACGCTCTATCCACTAAGCCAAACCGGTTTTGGCAGTGATGACCATTTTTGTTCAAAGATTCAGAGACCTGTGAGAGTCTAACGTCCTCTGCCAATGTCTGATGGGGTCTCTGGCATGTCCAGTGCCAGCTGTCATAAAGCAGGAAGCACAAAACACATAGCTCCCAAATGACACTGCAACACACTTCTTAAAGAGTAGAACTGCAAGCATCCCAACGCCATCCTTTTCACAGCATTGGCTGTGAGCTTCAGGATGGGAAACGCGAGTGGGCTGCGGTCCTGCTGGGGCAGGTCACTCCCCTTCTCTGGATTTTCTTGTCCATAAAGTGTCAGACTTAGATCTGACCATTGGTTTCACATTGGGTTTTCCGAAGCTCTTGGGAGTGCCCTGGGAGGACTCCCACCCCCACATCACTCAGAGGTGCTTCCCTTTGGTTGGTCTCACGCTTTAGGCTTTCTTTTCTGATTTTTTGGATTTTCCTGGTTAGGAAAAAAAAAAAAAAAAGATGTGAAAGCTACTTTCTCAGATCCTTTGTAAGCTCCTGTCTAGCTCCTGATAGTGTTGGTTTGTGTTCAAGAGCAGATGGAAAGGGAGCATAAAAAATGGCATAGAAAACATAGAGGTCAGACTCCAAGAACATCCCTGAAGCAAAGAACGTCCCTTGCTGCTGCTCGAGGAGGCAAGTGGGGAGCTGCTGTTTGTGGGGATCCTTGAGAAGAGCTGCAAAGGATCTCGGGTGCAGGGAGCGGCTGTCCCACCCAGGCTGGTTCCAAACCTGTGAAATTGCTGTGTGGGCCAAGCAGTTCCTAGATGGGGAAAAGCTCTGCCGGCCACATGCCAACATTTGTTCTCTGCGTTTCTTTCCTTCTACCTGCGTTACTCCTCCCAGCTTTCCAACCTGAGTTACGCATTCAACAGATACCCAAGAGAGCAGCACCAGGCTTGTGCCCGGGGCAGCAGCCCAGTGCATTCCAAAGGGCGAGCCAGGACCTGACTCCACCCCACTCCCACCCCCACCCCGTCATCCAGGGACACGGGTACTAGGGCTCCTGAGGAGAACTACAATTGCAGCAGGACAGAGACCCAGGGGCTACTCTGGTGGGCTTTCTTGGGAGAAAACCTGAGAAAGAGGTGAGAATTAACCAGCTGGAGAGGGAAAGATCCCAGCTGAGGACCCCCTCCCAGGGAGGGAGCCACAGGAGACTCCCAGGGAGGCCTGAGGCCCTCACCAGCCTGTTGGTTGCCCCAAATATTGTGCCTCTTTGGCTGGGGATGGAGTGGATGGTATTGAATCCCACCGCACCCTCAGCCCCTGACCTCCCAAAGCCCTGGGAGAAAAGAGCTGGCACAAGGCGCCAGGTGGACCTGGGTGGAAGCACCAGTGGAAGGTCTGGCCTCCCAGGATGCTCATCTGTGTCTGTGGAATGAGTGACAGGTGAGGAGGCGCTGTAAAGCGGCAGCTGAGAGCACGGGCCCCCAAATCCAGCAAACCTGGTCTGACATCCCGGCTCTGAACTTCCCCGCTGCGGTCCTTGGGCCAGTTCTGTGGAGCAGTGATGGTAGCGGCAGCACTAATTTTAGTGAGCCCAGACGTGGAGGTGTTATTGTGGAAGGAACTCAGGTGTGTGGTCTGCAGGGGCCTGGGGTGTGGTGCCAGGGCAGGGGTGGCAAGGGAGACTGGATCCAATCTCTAGGTGCCCAGAGGCCTTCCTCAAAGAGGCTGCTGGTTGTGGTTTAACCTCACTGAGGAGAGAGACCGAGGAAATGGTTGGACGATCTGAGAAGAGAAAATAAGGCCAGATGAGAGAGAGAACTTCCACAGAGGGAATGGGCCCAAACAGTCAGCAGGACCCCAAGGCAGGGGTCCTGGGAACATCTTCTCCTGGAAATGTTGGCGTCACTGCCTAGCTGCACATCCTGGCTTTTCTCTCTGTGGCTCCCTGCCTCCTACCATTCGGTTGCCTGCTGGAGGCCTCGCCCGACAGCACTTCCATGCTGCTCCACACTGTAGACACTGGATGCAGTAAGACAGAAGGCACAGAGGGTGTGAGGAAGGTGGGGAGTAGGGGTGGGGGCATGGGTATAAAGTCACTGTCTGGAGCCTGTGATGGGGGCAGGATGGACCGCCTTGGAGTAAACTCGGATGTCCAGGGTTATCCCAGCCCTGCCCAGCTTTGGAGCCAGATGGCCCATCCCCCAGCCCAGGTGAGGGGGGAACTTGCAGCGTGGGTTACATGGGCAGGAGCAGGGCTGCTGTCCGCGTGCGAGCTCATGAGACCCTTAGGCCAGACAGGGAGGGCTCAGGACAGGCCAGCATTCCCCACAGAGCGGTATGGTCAGGAGCTCACCTGCATTGTGGAGGCTGGGCCAGGTCCTACCTTCCTTCTCCAATTGCAGGAGTGGAGGTGCGCAATGGGCCTTTCAAAACGGCTCTGGTTTTGCCTTTGGGTAGTGGAGACTTAGCAAACAGAGTTCAGCAGTGTGATTAAACGAAGCTAATAACAAAATCAATCTGCCACATAATTATATACACACTGCTATTATGCTGCATGGTAATTAGCCATAAATACTAAACAGGCCACAAAACCAGAGGTAACTGGGGTGTCTTTTGCACAGCCATGCCAGTGGGTACTACAGCTCTCTCTTTTTGTCTGGTTAGCTCTCCAGGGTCCGGGCTGAGAGTTTACCTGAGGCCAGACCATCATCCATCATGCTCACACTCACCTGTTGTGCCTCCTTGCCCCAGGGACTTCCTTCCACCACCCCAGGACCCACCTGTGTTCCCGCAAGTGAGAGTCCTTGGGCAGTACATCTAGTCGCTCCTTATTCCCGTGCTGGCCTCCAGGTTGCTGTCCTCCTTTAACGTGACAAATATCTGTGCGTGACCCCACGTGGCAGGCTCTGTACTGGCTGCTGGAGAGACAGGGATGAAGGGTCCAGCCAAATTGTCAGGAGGAAACGGTGAGGCATTTGGGCTTATGGGGAGGAATTATGTTGGCTCTCTGCTGTCTGTACACACATATTATTGTTCGTCACCAAGATATTTTTGTATGACTCAAAAATGGTTATTTGTATTTTTTTTTTAAAGAGATGAATAAGATCCAGTTTTTTAATCTAAAGGAGCCAATGGGCTTGCAGAAGGAACCAGCCTCCTCCTGCTCACCACCAGACTCTGGGAAAAGCTGGAGGGGTGTACAGAGGCCATGGGAGAAGGGGTGCAAGCAACAGCTTTTGTTGGGATGAAGGGAAAGGGCCTGGGGCACAGCTCAGAGCAGGTTTCATTGAGCAGCATCTTGAAGGATGAGGAATGATGATAGGGCTAAGGTGCATTGAGCACTTCCGACGGGCGGCATTGCTCCACGTGCTGTGGCTGGAGTAATGTGTGATTGCCATAGCTTTGCCATCCCCCCATTTTATAGAAGAGGAAACTGGGTGTAGTGAATTGAATGATGTCCCTGAACAGATAGATGCAAGGCCTAACCCCTGGTCCCTGTGAAAGTAGCCTTATTTGGAAACAAGGCCTACAAACATAATTAAGGATCATAATTATTTTAATATCTTAAAATGAGATTATGGAGAAAACCAAGTGGCAGCATAGGTAAATGCCTGTACTCACCACTTCCCACCACCATATCAAAATTACAAGTAAAATACAGAACAACTATCATTCAGAACCACCTGAAAGCTGGCTGAGTGGAAGTCCTACAACTAGAGAAGGAAAGAAGGAAGCACACTGAGACTGAACTGAGGCACAGGACAGGCTGGTCTGACACCCATATGTGGCATTTTGTTAATTGGGAGGGATGTTGTGGCTTTGGAGGCCTCCTGTGAGGAGCAAGGGGACCCAACCCCACACCAGAGCCCCAGCCCACGGTTCCAGAGCTGGGAAGAAAAGTCTGGTAACTCTTGGCTGAGTGACAGGAAGGCTGCTGGAGTCCCAGGTGTTCCTCATAAAAGGGCTGGCACTCGGACTTACTCAGACTTGATCCCTCTGGGCTCCAGTGCTGGGATGGTGGCTTTAAAGGAATCTAGGACATTTGGGAGAGGAACTGGATTGTCTGGAATCCAGGCGATAACTCAGCAGTGGCTTTCTCCAAGATGGGGCTGCTCTCAGGAGTCATTGTTCCTGTGCTGGGACCTCCCCAGTTGCAGAGCTGACTGGCAGCCATATCTGAGTTTCCATCAGCCTGGCTCACACTGTTCACACCATCCTGGTGATTCCCTGAGACTCCATTCCATCCAATTTGCTGTCCCACTCAAGCTGATGTAGCAGCTTTTCCATATGAATGGCCTGTCTTGGCTCAGGCTTCAGACTTTCCTAAAATCTCTCAAACAAATAGCAGCTGGCATCAGTAAGACCAAGCACTAGCAGCAGCCTGCCTTGCTTCACAGTTTGGCCTCACCTGGGCATTTCCAAACCCAGCACAAGTAGCAGCGATCTGTAGATTGTTCAATATCTCCTGCCAGATGGCCCTAGGCAGTGGCTGACTTTGCACCTCCCAGGAGGCCCCAGAGAAAGTGCACCCATTGGACAGCTTCAGACCATACCAAATTGCAACTCTACATATCCACAAATGACACACTAAGGGGCAGACTCGGTGAGCACCAAAGCGCAAAGGGATGTCTCCTGCACAGCAATTCTTCCACTGCAGTTGAAGCTGGTCCTCACAGCCAACTGGCCTGGTGGTCAATTCCTCCCAGTGACACGGACAGCAATCAAGGCTCAACTACAATACGACTGTGCACAAAGCCCACATAAGGGTGCACCTGGAGTGCCCAGCTCAGGTGACTGGGGACACCTAATACACAAGGCCACTCTACCAATTCCAGGAGATATAGAAGCTACCAAATACATAGAAACAAACAGAGGGAAGCAGTCAAAATGTGGAGATGAAGAAACATGTCACAAATGAAAGAATAGAAGAAATCTCTAGAAAAAGAAAGAAATGAAATGGAAGCAAAGCAACTACAATGGTTATAAAGTTGCTCAAGGATCTTAATGAGAACTTCCAGGGACTTAGTGAGACTTTCAAAGATCTTAGTGAAATTTAAGAATCTTAGTGAGAACATCAAAGACATAAAAAGGACCAGTCAGAAATTAACCATACACTAACTCTGTGTTCAGCAAACTGCAGCTTGTGAGCCACATGCTGCTCTTTGGTCTCTTGAGTGTGGCTCTTCCACCAAATACCACAGCCTGGGCAAGTCTATTTTGAAGAAGTGGCATTAGAAGAAGTTTAAGTTTAAAAAATTTGGCTCTCAAAACAAAGTTCAATCATTGTACTGTTGATATTTGGCTCTGTTGACTAATGAGTTTGCCGACCACTGCACTAACTGAAATAAAAAATAATTTACAAGGATTCAATAGTAGAGTAGAGGATTCCAAAAATCAAATCAACCATTTGGGATATGAAGAATCAAAAACCACCCAATCAGAAGAGCAAAAAGAAAAATAATCCAAAAATATAAAAATAGTGTAAGGAGTCTCTAGGACAACTTCAAATGTACCAGCATTCATATTATGGGGGCAAGGGGGGGGAGTGTGTGTGTCAGAAACAGAAGAGAGAGAGAAAGATATCGAAAACTATTTAAAGAAATGACAGAAACCCCCTACCTGGTGAAAGAAATAGACTTACAAGTCCAGAAAGCCCAGAAAGTCCCAAACAAGAAGAACCCAAAGAGGCCCATACTAAGACACAACATAATTAATATGCCAAAGGTTAAAGACAAAGAGAGAATCTTAAAAGTAGCAAGAGAAAAGTAGTGTGGGTGCTACAAGGGAGCACTCATACTGTCAGCTGATTTCTCAACAAAAACTTTGCAGGCCAGATGGAAGTGGCAAGAAATATTCAAAATGATGAATAGCAAAGACCTACAACTAAGATTACTCTATCCAACAAAGCTATCATTTAGAATTGAAGGTCAGATAAAGAGCTTCACAGATAAGAAAAAGCTAAAGGAATTCATCACCACCAAACATGAAATGTTGAAGGGTGTTCTTTAAGAAGAAGAAGATAAAGATGAAAATGAAGAAGAGGAAGAAGGGGGAAAAGATAAAAAATATGAACAATAAAATGGCAATCCTACCTAATAAAAGAGTAATATGCAAATTGACCGTAATTCTTCTACACCTACAAGCTATGCCCACCAGCCAATCAGGAGCAAATATGAAAATTAACCCAACCAAGATGGCTGTGGCCATGGAGCGAGCAGGAGGCTTGGGTTTCCCCAGCAATGGAGGAAGCCAAGCTTCCCTGTACACTCTGGCGGACTCTGGCCTCCACTGAAGGCTACAAAGTTTCAATTATAGAAGATAAATAAATCCCAGATACAGAGCCTCTACTAGGCTCACTGGGGAGCAAACCACCACAGGCTCCTTGCCCAGGTTGTCCACAGCCCAAGGGAACTCCCAACCTGATCCAGGACACCCTTCAGGGCAAACCAGCTGGTCCCCACCCATGCACCAGGCCTCTATCCTATCTAATAAAAGAGTAATATGCAAATTGACCATCACTCTAACACAGATGGCTGTCCCCATGTGGACACAAGATGGCCAGCAGGGGAAGGCAGTTGGGAGGAATCAGGCCTGCAGGTGAGTGCAGTTAGAAGTGACCAGGCCTGCAGGGGAGGGCAGTAAGGGGAAATCAGGCTGGCAGGGGAGCAGTTAGGCATCAATAAAGCTGGCAGGGGAGTGGTTAGGGGGTGATCAGGCTGGCAGGCAGAAGCAGTTAGGGGCAATCAGGAAGGCAAGCAGATGAGCAGTTGGGAGCCAGCAGTCCTGGATTGTGAGAGCGAGGTCCAATCCTATTGGATTGGACCTAAACGGGCAGCCGGACATCCTTGAAGGGGTCCCAGAATGGAGAGGGTGCAGGCTAGGTTTAGGGACATCCCCCCCACCCTCGTGCACAAATTTCATGCACTGGGCCTCTAGTAAATTCATAAATATCAACAATTGAATCTAAACATCAAAATAAATGAATAAGAAATCTAATGAACAAAATAAACTGATAAATAAAATAGAATCAGAGGCATGGAAACATGGAACAAACTGATGAATCTTAGAAGTAAGGGAAAGGAAGGTGGGAGAAGGGAGAGATTAACCAAAGATCTTATATGCATACAAGGTTACCTATGGACAGAGACAATTAGGGTGGTGAAGGCCTGGGGTGGGACAGGAAGCAGATGAAGGGCAATGGGGGGGCGGGGAATAGGGACATGTGTAACACTCTCAACAAAAAAGATTTTTTTAAAAAGGGAGGAAATGAGATTACGATCTCACCCTGAGATGGGATCATTTGGGGATTTAGGGTGGGCTCTAAATCCAATGACTGGTGTTCATCTGAGAGGAAGGAAAGGAGAAAGGGATGTGAGAGGCAAAGAACCATGGAAGTGACCACAGGAAGACAGAGCAGACACTGGAGCAATGCTGGCATAGCCAAGGAAGCGTGGTGCCACCAGAAGCCTGAAGGGATGAGCACGGCTTCTCTAGCGCCTTATGGAAGCACACCTCTGGTGTTTGAATCTAGCCTTCGAGATAACAAGCTCTCCTCTGGAGAACCACTGGCTTGGATCACTGGGAGTGACCTTCTCTTCTGCTGCCCCCATCTCCAAGCCCTCATCCGCATTGAGAAAGGGGGAGGCTACCTCTTCCACCAGGGTGGCAGTCAGCTGACCCAGGGAACTCGGTCCTAGACTTACTGGTCCACCAGGACCAGCCTGGCTTGGAGAGGGAGCAGGACTTGTGGCCACTGTGCGGGAATTCCTGCAGGCAGATGGAGCCCCTAAGTGACACAAAATGGCAAAGCAGAGCATCAGGAGCTAGTGAGTGGCAGGGGGAGAGAGAGTCCTAGCAGGGACTCAGTGATATGGTTCTTAAAAAGGCTGGTCCTGTTCCACCACGATGACATCTCCCTGTGGAAGAGAGCGGGTGACCTTCAGTGGGGTCCATCAGGCCTCCTGTGCGGCTTTCCTCCAGACCCCCCACCGGCCTCTAGCCAGCAGACCCAGGAGACACACATGCATGTGGCCCTGCGCTAGGGCAGGTGCTGGAGTTGTAATGTGGAGGAAGGAGGGGAACGGGTGGCCTGAGGTTCGGGCTTCTCCCACTGACTGCGGTGAAGCTCAGCCTGTCCTCATTTAAGGGGGTGCCAGCCCTCCAGGCCCCCTGGGCCCCTCGGTGGAGCCACTTGTGCACTTGGACTGCTTCCTGGGCCCACCAGGTGGGGAAGCTGTGAGGTTCCCGCAGCACCTAGAGAGGTGGTCACCTCTGTTCTGCTCTCCACTGAAACAAACTCCGGTCCCTTTGACCATTAAATGGGCTGGGCCACAGCTCCTTTAGCCCTCAGGGCAGTGATACCTGCTCATTAGGTATCATACTGCCCAGTCATTCACGTGAGAGGCGCAGGGAAGTGGTGATGGCAGAAAGCCCAGTGGGAATCACATCCAGGCCTGGCCCACCCCTCCCTCCATCCCCCACCCCCCCAAATATGCGTCTCCAAGGAACCAGGCAGGGGTTGGGGAGGTCGGTGCTGGGCAAAAATAGAACTTCACAAGCCAGTAATACAGGGCACCAGAGGGGAGCAGAGGAAAAAGGAGGTAAATTGGTGAGACTGAGGAATGCAGAGCGTGAGAACTTAAAGGGGGAGAGGGAGAAATCACCCCTCCTTCGTGTCCCCGAGGCAAGGGGTGTATACCTGCTGTATGGGCATAGGCCTGTTAACATAGGAGATCCTAGACATGTGGGGTCAAACATCTTCCAGTGCCCAGGCCGGGGACAGAAATGGATGCACAGCTTGGTGGGGTAACCTAGAGAACCCGCCATGGAAAGCGGGTGCCACCACCCCTGCCCCTCCATGTGCCCTGCAGGACTGGGCCGAGTTGCCAGAGCTCCAGGTCATTTTTCAAGAGAAGCAGGAAATTAATTTTTTTAAAAATGTGAACTTTTTTCATTTAAAAATGTAACCAAAACCAGTGAGAATATCGTTTTAGAAAAAGTGGAAGCCATGCTCAGCCCACAGGCGGCTGGAGCAAGCTCTCCTTTATTGCACTGTTCCCTGGAGGGTCTCATCCCCAGACGGCAAGATTCCAAAGACCTGGGGGAGCAGGGGTGGGGAGACTGGGATTGAGGCGGTGAGGCTGTGAGGAAGGAAGCTTCCAGATTTCCAGAAGGAAAGCAAACAGGCTGAATGAGACCCATGCAAAAGAGACTAGAGACCTTGTGCCTCGGACCCCTGCAGGTGCCTGCTCTCCCCCAGCTCCTCCCCCAGAGGGGAGCGGGGAGGGAGGGGGCTTGGAGGCGGGTGGGAGGCGCTCATCCTGGTTGTTGAGAAGTGAATCACAGTTCCATGTGATGGGCGCAGTTCACACTTTGTAGGGAACAGGGAGCAGCCGGAGGAGCCTGACTTTTCTAAATATACCAGACAAGCCAGCAGCGCCTGGCTCCGAACTGAGATTCCTGACAGGAGGCTGGGCCAGCCGTGGATTCCACACTTGCAGGCTGCATTCCAGGCTGTGCTTCTCCCACGGGTGGGCCAGGGGCTGATGCTGGGTGTGGGGACTTGCCACCCCCCACCCCCCACTGCCATTCCCGGCTAAACACGGTGGGAGCTCAGACCAACCCTCATGGTTACAACCACAGGGCTTCCATGGCCAGACTTCCCTCCTCCTGTTGCCCTCGGCCCTGGCAGGGCTGCCTGGCACAGAGACCCCGTTGTGTCCTCCAAGCTTCCAGGTATGGGCAGTACCCACAGCACCCTTCCCAGGGTGGAGGAGGGTGTGTCTCCCCAATTCCTCCATCTCCTTGAAAGTGTGCATCTGACACCCTCAGCGCACACTCAGAGGGGCCGCAGGAGAGGAGGAGGGGCCAGTTCTGCGCTGACCACTGTGTCCCTTTCTCTCCTGGGCATCAGTTTCAACCCTGGATAACTGGAGGCTGGCGGTGAGGAGGTGGCTGGGGTTCGGGAAAACAAGGGTCGGGTGTTCAGCGACAGGCTCCCAGGGAGCAGCTCATTTTTCCTGACTTTGGGTGTGGAGGGAAGCAGGCCCCAGGAAAGCTGCCTGGAGCTCAGGGAGAATGGGGCGTGATTGGCTGTGCCAAGGCTGGAGAGAAGAGGCAGAGAGCTGATCTAAAGCACGCCTTTAGGCTGTGGTTATCAGAGCCCATGGCATGCGCACCCAGGGCACTGGGCAGAGGGCGGGGCCAGCGCTGTTGCAGATAAGCAACCAGCAGGCCCTTGGGAATTCCTGTAACCGGACTCTCAGCAGCATTGCTAATGCCAAGGAGAAGTGCCTGAAAGAAGGCTGAGTCCCAGGAACGCTTTAGCTCAGCCCTCAGTGCTCAGACTGGCGCCCCTAGTTGGCCCAGGGAAGACAAAGGGTTTCTAAGGAGCCCCAGCTGCGCCCTTTGAGTGGCTGCTCGTCCTAAACGAAGCCCATCTCCCTCCCTTCCCTCCCCCCCCCAACATCCCTGTGTTCCAGGGAGGTGCTTGGTGGAGGGAGGCTGTGTGGCTTTTGGGTCTGTCACTGTGGAGAGGCCATCCTGAGCGCAGGAGCCAAAGCAGCAGGCCAGTCCGTCCGGCTCACATCTTTCTGCATTTCTTCAGAGCTGCTCAGCCTCTGGAACAATCCCATTTATTCACTTGTTTGTAAGCTTCCTGCCCCGTGGAAGTCAGGCCCTGAGCATACAGTGGTGCCTCACTCAGAGGGGCCCTGGCCCTCGTGGAACCCATAGTCCTGCAGGCCAGTGGGTGAGAAGAGACGGCCAGGAAGATGATGAGGGGAAAATGTGGGCACTGACACAGTGATGTAGCAAATGAAAATATTGCATGAGACATATTTACATGAAACAATTCTTCACTGTTACCCGGCATTCTCATTTAACTGGGTCTCCTGGCCCAGTGGGGGCATCTAGGAAGAGTGCCAGGCCAGTCCCAGGGCCTCCCCTCAGGACAGGTGCTCCTGGAGAGGAGGCCACAGCCATGCCTGAAGGATGGGAAGGAATCAGCCAGGTGGAGAGGAAGAGAATCTCTCAGGCAGAGGGAAGGTGGTTAACAAAGGCAGGGGTAGGGAGAGCCGAATGTCCTGAGGGCCTGGGAGGCTTTCATGGAATGAGGGTTGTGTGGAGGGGCTGGGAACATAGGCAGATGTGGGTCACAGAGTGTCTCTGGGACACATTCAGGGCTGTGGACTTTACACCAAGAGTGAAGAGTTCCTGAGGGCTTACACAGGGGACGACATGAGAAGGCTGCCTGGTTGCTGTGTGGAGAATGGGTTTGGGGGAGGGCAAGGTGGAAGGCGAGAGCCATTAGGAGGTCCTTGCTGCTGTCAGGAGGCAGTGGAGCAGGGAAGTGGATCAATTCAGTCCATCTTCAGGAGATGGAATCAACGGGGTTTAGCAACTGATTAAAAGATTTAAGTCGGGCCAGTGAGGATGCAGAAGAGGAAAGATGAAGCCCAGCTTGTTGGCTTAAACAGCTGGTGGATGGGCGCTGTTCAGCGAGATGGGAAGCGTAGGCGAGGGGAGAGATCTGTGGCAGGGGCAGGGGAGGATGGTGACTTCCATTTGGATCGCTTGAGCTCAGGTGCTTATGGGATGTCCAAGTGGAGATGTCCAGTAGGACGGGGCACAGATGCAGCCCAAGGCAGAGCCAGCAGCACTCAGCTGGGGCGGGAGTCAAAGCCATGGCAGCCACACTCCTCTTCTCCAGCTCCTGCCTCAGATGCCCGAGGACCTGGCTGGGCCGGTGGCATCGGGGCCTCAGCTCCATCCCTCCCTAGCGCTCCACCCAATGGGGTAGCTTTTCCGGATCCTCACGGGTTCCCAACATACGGGAATGCAGAACCCTGCTGCCTCATCTTCTGATTTTCCTAGATGGTTACATGATATTGCTCAATCTCAAAGTGTTGGCAACTGATTCGATAAAAAGATACATGATGTGGGCCAAACAACGTGTTTGCGGGCCTGCTCTTCTCTGGGAGGGAGGGGCAGCTGCTCGTCAGGGGCCTGGGGTTTCAAGTGAGGCTAGAACTCTCAGGGCCCCTTCAGGCAATGAGCTTCCATGTAAGGCCTTGCACCAGGATCCCACCTGAGGCTCAAACAGAAGTGAGCTCCAGGCTCTGTCTCCAGTGAGTCTGATCACGTGGTCTGGGGAGCCAAGGAACCTGACTTTGTCCAACACCCTGAGTGATTCTTGAACTCAAGTTTGAGAACATCCAAGTCAGGGGGCAGGCAGAGGCGACTCAAAGTTGCTCATGGAGGTGGGAGAAAACCCACAGAGCAGGCTGTTGGGAGCAAAGCTCACTCAACGAGGTTGGCTTCCGGGGAGGGTCCCAGGTCTCTCTCCATGTCTCCAGCACTAGGAAGGACCAATACTGACTTCAGTGCTCAGCTTCAAGAGCACTGAAGTGTGTAGAGCCCACAGGCAGGAAGAGGTCGTACAGGGGCATGGAGCTCTCTTCTGCATCTTCCAGCCGTTGGCGGTAAGCAGAGCAGGACCTGCTTTCTCCCCAGAAGCTTTCCTGTCCTTCCCAGCTGGGGCCTCCGCCAACCTGGGCCAGCCTGGTGCCAAGAGTGGCAGCGCACACTGTCTTTGGGTGTTTCTCCCCTGGAGGTGATGGTGTGTGGGCTCAGCCTTTCTCCCTAACAGTGGTGAGACCTGGAATGGAGAAGAAATCAGAGGGGGTGAGGTGGGGTGGGAGATAAGTGGAGCAGTGGGTAAGCAGCAAATGATAGACTCCAGCCAGGGCTGCTGGCGCTGTGTGCTCCATCTTATGACGCATTTACCTATTTGATGATGGTGGTTTATTAAAAACAAAAAAAGAAAATCTTCCCAGATCCCAGACTAAATCCCATCTTGTTTCTTCCCTCTGGATGGCTCAGCGTTCCCCATGGGAAAGCTGCTAGATTAGTATTTTTCAAGGTGTTCAAGCAGCCTTAGCCCTGAAGATGTTCCAAGGATAAAGCTTAAACATAGTTTTTGGAAATCCTGTATTAGCACCTCCCACCCCCATCCCCATCCCAGATTCACAAACTGTATTCATATGCAAGAAGGTCTGAAAAGTTTAGCAGGAAACTTTTTGTATCAACTTTTTAAACTCCACAACTGCCCCATCCCCAACATATCCATCCTCCCACCCTCACTCAGAACTAATTCTGTGCATTCACGCTGACGTGCGCGGGTTATATAAATAAACCACCTGTGGCAGACTGTCACTCTTGGCCCCACACAATCAGCCTGAGTGGTGGTGAGGACATTATCGGGCTTACACATGCCTTTGGTTATCTATTCGATATGTCCAAAATTGGTGTCATTTAAACCACTTCTTGAGGGAACCTATAAAGAGTGGGAATACTCCATGGCATGAGTCGAACCATTTGAAATCTGTGAGAAAACCCACAGTCCAAGAGTCAAAGTTAATTCACACCCACTGAGTACTGGACGTGCTGCAGACAGCATTCTCGGGGCCAGATGTGGCCTTATAAGGTGACCTGACATTTCCTCATGGCCCAGGCCACCCTCCAAAAATACCCAGACAGAGAAGAGTGGGAACTGACCTCCTGAACGTTTCAGAGATTAACAAGCAGGCTTTCCGTTAAACAAGAGCACTAACACCTGCTTCCTGACCAGCTCCAAAAGCCCTCAGCATTTCAAGATCAAGCAGCCTGCAGGGCCCATGCTGGGGTGAGCTGAGGTGGGCAACGGGTAGGAGGAGCCTCCCAGCACCCATCCAATATGGTTTCTTTGTTCTAAAAAAAGTGTATTGACTGTACCCCTTCAGAATATGCTGAGAGACGACTGTCTTTACTTTATATGGACAATAGAGACCCATAACTAATTTTCATTAGTGTCTTTCTGCTCCTTCTGCGTCCTTAGGCAGAAGCCGTTTCCCACGGCCCTGGATCACTGGTGAGGTGCTGCCCCCTGCAGGCCAGCGCGGCTACGACGACGGGGGAGGCAGAAACGACTTGTGGGCTTTACAAGCGCAGCAACTGGAAAGGTCTCTGGATTGCACCCACCAAGGTCAAAGACAGATGCAGGAGCTGCTGCGGTAATAAGTTTATGTTCTGGAATTAGTGAGCGGAACACAGTTTCAAATACTGGAAAGATTTAAGAAATGGACACTAGCTGCTTATGTGCAATCTCTCACGTTTTATTTTTGCTCAGCAAATGAGACTTTAGGGTGAACTGCTGTTTGGGGGGTGGGGAAGAGGGAGGAAGATAATATTTGGTAATGAGACCCACCCGTACAAAGTCTCTCTAATCGTGAAAGAAGAAAAAAAAAAAGATGAAACAGTCCCTCACACGCTTAAACGAAAGTGGTAAAAACAAAGATAGAGTGCTCTTTGCTAACTCTGGCTCTCGCTTGCACACAGAGGAATGTTAATAGGTATGGCTATTTTTGGTAATAGTTGCTTAGAACAGTTTCTTCACTACGAAACTATATGACAATGAGCCAGTCTATTTGTAACTGGAATTTTAAAAATATGAGAAATTGCAAAGCTAGTCTTCATTCTTGTTAAAGGGAACAGAACACAGCAGCATTTTTGAAATGCTGTGTGAACAGCAAATCTCATAATTATACCAACGGCAATTCCTCGGGCTGGGCTTATATTAACAGTACACATAGTTGCCACAAAATATGACAATGACCAATTAGAAAGCCCTGGTTTCCATTACCACTGATTATAAAAGTGGTGTTTCCTGGGTGCCTCTATATTAACTTTGCCATCTGGCCCTTGGTTTCAGTTGCAGAAACTTTACTTTTCTTTTCATAAATGTAGCCTATCCGTGACACAGACAGACTCTGAATGAGGAGTGAGGCGGTCCTCACTCTAACCACAGTACTGGTAACATCGAAGTCGTGACCAGACAGTATTTAGGAAGGAAATGTTCCCCCTTGGGATAAAGACCCCTTGGACAATGAATGGTGAGTCAACTCTGAGAAGACCTTGTAGACTAGATGGGAGCATGTGACTGGTGGAGGCAAATAATAGAAATCACGCAAAGAAATAACCAGAAAGTGCCCAGCACAGGGAGACATCAAGCTCTCATTGAGGTGAAGATGTTTGGAGCCTAGAAGTAGCAGGTCAGAAGCGGTTGCTGAGTATCCTGTGGGAGCAGCAGTCCCTAGCACACTGTCTGTCGAGGCATCTTCAGGAGGTACTTGACCCCTTGACCATGTATCTGTCTGATGTGGAATGAACATTGCTGGGCAACAGGAGTATTTCCCCTTTCAACTTATACTAAAAGAGTTAGGCTATGCCAAAACCGGTGTGGCTCAGTGGATAGAGCGTCAGCCTGCGGACCGAAGGGTCCCAGGTTCGATTCTGGTCAGGGGCATGTACCCTGGTTGCGGGAACCTCCCCAGTGGGGAGTATGCAGGAGGCAGCTGATCGGTGTTTCTCTCTCATCGATGTTTCTAACTCTCTATCCCTCTCCCTTCCTCTCTGTAAAATAATCAATGAAAAATATATTTAAAAAAAAAGAGTAGGCTAAAGACAGAAACAAAAAAATACATCAACAACAAGGGTCCCCAATCGTCCACTGATGAGTCTCTTAGATTCCTCATCATCTACGTGAGGATTCCCCCTTGTCCCTCTGCAGCCCAGTTGGGGATGGGCTTGATAAGCGTGAAGACTGGCAGGAAGAACAACTTGTCAGAAACCTCTTAATATTATCTACTTTTCCTGTAGGTGCAGAACCACATGATGAGCAGAAATATATTTTTAAATAGTCAAAGAGTGAGCTGGAATCTGTGGCAGAACTGAAACGTGTCCATGTTCCTACATCATCACTTTTGGGCCAATTTAATGTGAAAAATCACCAGACTCATTGGCCAGTGTTTCAGATCTAGGCAGAGCACACACCAGTTTATTTTGAAATGCAACACAGATCAGTATTTTATGAATACAACTTATTACTACATTATCAGGTAAAAACAGCTTCCAAATGCATGCATAGAAAGTTAAGCATAGTCTTTGAATGCCTTATTTCTAAATATACAAAAAATACATTTAAATTATAGAATTTAGTGAATCAAAGACTTATAAAATTACAATTTTGGTTTTCACAACATAGAAAAAATACAAAAATGACTATATATGATCATATAAATTTTTACCCAAATTTCAAAGGAGCAGTACGTACTGATTCTCCTGTTTTATGTTTTACCTGAAACTCAAAATTGAAAAGAATTCATAGGTTTTGCACCACATCAATGACAACCTTTTATTACAAATGAATAACCAAAGGCGCAAGTGGAAATGAGGGCAGTCTCTTCACAGGCCTCTTTAGCACTACATCTTCTGCAGGAAGCTCGCACCAGAGGACGGTTCTCGTCTGGCAGGGTGGTGCTTCATTCCAGGACTAATTCTCCACCATGCTTTTGATCACAGGCAATGCATGTTAAATGAACGATCCCAACTTTAGCAAACAAAACACAGCATGATGCAAATCAGCAGCTCGTGTCTACAGAGCACTACTGCACACCTCACAGAATCCTCTGCGAAGAAGGTGGTCCTGAGAGGGATCTGAAACATCCTGTTGGGGGGAGCTGATACTTTGTGCCCTGAAATAATGAACACTGTAAGTCTGACAAAACACCCACCAAACACCACCTTTCTCATTCACACTTTGTAGGAAGGTGGATATTTGGTGGGGTTGGATGGTCTCAAATCCTAAAGGAATGCCACCACTTCGAAGGAAACATTATTTATGTTGGAGCTAAAGAAATCAGTTACTAGGAGAGGTGGCTGAAGGACACGGTGCATGTCTTACTTATCTGCCACGAGCATTTTAAATGTTTGGTGTATAGAAATAAACATTTTTTAGAAGAAAGTTGTTTGCTGTGTTCTTATTGCAATTGGATGCAATTCCACTGTCTGCAACAGACTGTTTCCCTAAACAGTGACAAAGTACAATAGAGAGGCCTGAATAAACACAATCCAGCAACCCTGAAAAACCTGCACTTTTCATCTCATCATCCAACTATCCCAACAACTGAAAGAAATCTCACCCAAATTAAATAATAAGGCTATTATAATCCAAATTGATTATATTTGATAGGAGAAATGCAGTTTTGAAAAATGAAATGAGAAAAAGCATGAAATATAATCTTTCCCATACATTTTGTTTATCAAGTACAATGGATTCTAATTTCAATATGCTCAAGCAAAGAGTGCTGACTGTGCAAAGCAGAATGTTAATGTTCAATTCAGAAGTCATTTATTACACATCTGCCTGCATCACATTTTAGGCTGTATATTTTCTTCTCATTCTTATGTTAACTTGCAAGCCTCTATGAAAATAAGCATTTTGAGTTTACTTTCCATTATGACACTCTTCTGACATTAGCAATTATATTTTAAGTGATAATGACTCTATAAGCTAGACTTTTAAACTTTTAAAGATCAACCAATTTTAAAAAAGGCTCCTGTGTTTAAAATCTAGTGCACATCTGAGCTTGGGCTTTGCATTTCCCTCCAGCCCTTTCTGGAAGCATCTGAAATGCACAGCAGAGCAATTACATGGCACCAAGACATGACACTAATTAGATAATGCCCATGAGCAAGGGCACGTGGGTAACACTGCTTCCAGCTCCCGACTGCCCAATGGATATCCCACTGCCTCTGGACGTACAACTTGGTGGGAATTACGGAGAACCATAGTTAGGAGAAGTATCCAAACAGAAGAGTTTCATGAAAATTTAAAAATATAATGATCAAGGTGTGGAAACAGAAACCTCTTCCCGAACGTTCTTCTGACTACATTTCTAAAGTGACACCTTCCAAGTGTTTCATGAGCAGATCCTCCCCTTCTGTGACTAGACTGGTTCGGCCATAGATGAGAACAGTTGCTGCCAATGCATTGCTCAGAGGCTCTGAGAACAGGACTGTCATTTACTACTCTGAAACTCTCCCTTCCTGAGCACTGTCGTTTTGTTAAATATGAGTGGGGCTTAGCCCCAGGTAAGGTAAGTTCTCTATAATATATGCATACTTATTAGATTCAAGCATGTTTCTTAGTGGCAGGCAGTAATGACTCAACTGAAAACAAAAGGGTTCTAGCTGTTTTCTGATATGGGTACTACCCCAAAGCTTTACAGACATACAAACTTTGTATTTCATTCACTAGACACGAGGGAAAGGTCCTAGCCATAACTTCAGAGCATTCCAGAGAACAAAGGTTGCCGCTGCAAAAACACAAACAGTTCCCAGCATGCAGTGGAGCACTTTGAAAGGGGATGCTGACCACGCTGCAGACTGAACAGAACTCCTGCAAGTCGGGCACCCAGCTGGTGCCACCTCCAAACTCAAGACTGCAACTCTCATGCATTCAGTGTTACAGATCTTTGTTAATCAGATACATGAAGAAAAGAGGAGGGTAGAAAATGCCAAATCCCTGTCTAGTGCCATCATAAATATTGGGAACTTCTGGTTGAAAAAGCATGCTGAATGGACTGGCCAGGGTGTTTTATTTAACAGCTTTTTTTTTGTTTTATCTTAAAAAATCCCAGACCTGTGTGACACTGGATTTTGGTTTTTGTTTTGTTTAGTATTTTAAAAATAGTTTTACTTATTTTCTATGAAACGTACTGGGAACTCAAAAAGTCTGCAGCATTTTTTTGTTGTTGAAAAGTTTGTGTTTTGGAGGGATGCAGAAACAGGAACTATTCAAATTTCTTGTGTTCTTCAGTATGAGAAAGGACCTTTCTTCTCTGGTGTATCATGTGGAAGTATAACTGGGGGAAAACTGGAAAGAAAAGAAAGAACTGGTTAAGAAGAGCATATAAAATTGCATGTTTAAAGCATATGGACTTGCCTGACCAGTGTGGCTTTGTGGTTGAGCATTGATTCATGAACCAGGAGATCATGGGTTTGATTCCCAGTCAGGGAACATACCTGGGTTGTGGGCTCAGTTTTCAGTAGAGGACATGCAGGAGACAGCTGATTGATGTTTCTCTCTCATCGATGTTTCTATCCCTCTCCCTTCCTTTCTCTTTAAAACAAATAAAAATATTTAAAGCACCTAGACTTAAGGTCCTCCTGACTTTCTGACTACTTGATCGTCCAGTTGCCAAAGAGTGACAAAGTGCACGTGGGGAAGGAGAAAAAAAGAGCAGAGACCTACCTTTACCTGTGTTAGCCAAGGAGGAAGGGTCGTGTGGATGGACTGACAGACATTACTGTCACTACATTTACCAGTCAAGATGCCATAGAGCCACCAAATTATATTCTTTACACTCTTATTACCTTTGCACTAATTCCCTGATTTCACAACAACCAGGTGAAAAATTCTATGTTCATGTTTCAGAGGAGGAATTCAAGCCCAGAGAAGGCAGGCAACTTGTCTGGGGTTTCACTCAAATCACTGACAGTCAGGACCAGGCTCTGGACTGTTCTGTGAAGGGCCAGACTGAGGTGGCAGAGGAGTGCTACTACATCTAAACTGAATACAACTAAGACAGGTTTGAGTATAGAAAAAGTCTTTATGAAAAGATAGTATCTTAGGCATTCAAGATTCTGTTCTTGGTAATTTATAGATTACTTTAAAAAATAATGAATTCTCAAATGAACTGGGTGGTACTGCCTACTTAGGGAATATTTGGAAGTGGGGGAAGAGAACATTTGGAAAATGCTAGTTTAAGCTGTCTTTCTCAAGGTTACTGTAAACTGGGGGATTCAATAACCATGTAAGAAACTCCAGTAAAATGGTGTTGGGTATACAATATCCTTCCTTTCCTGCCCTTCCCAACAGTTTCGATGTCTATTTTTGGACAATAACTTGTATTTTGGGGGAGGTAATGTCTAGTATTGCCAACGCTCTCTGCCAGTTTCTTCCTTTTTAAATGGGTTCCAAGTTGGAAAAATTTCACATAGTCCTCCCAAATTTCAAATGTACTGCAGGCTATCAGTGGGCATGTGCACACAGATCTGATAAGCTGCAGAGGCGGATGCCGAGCAGGGCTGCCAGCCACTCCACTCACTATTTGCAGGCAGAAAGTTATTCACAGAAAAGACCCAGCTTGTGCATGTAATTCAACAGTGAACTACTTTAATACAAGAGAGCCAAAAAATTTGACAAGCTCTATAATCTAAAAACTGGAAGTAAAGATATAATTAAACCATAAGGAATGATCATTGTAATCACTTAAAAATGTGGGCCAGTCACATTTCTATAGATGTGCTTTCGTAAGGGGAAAAGTTGTGCTCTTTTCCTCTGGTTGCATTTGATTACAACACCCTGTACAGAGCGGCTACAGCCTCACAGCTAGTTCAGAGGGGGAAGGAGGACAGTGAACTAGAAGCCATTCAGTAGGCCCTCTGTGGCAGGTAGAGCAAGATGGCCTAGTATGCCTTCATTCCTGTACGCAAGGGGCTGCCAGCAGATTTTAGAAATAGAGGACACATATGGCCCGTGAGTTCTTCCACATCGTCCAGAGGTTTCTTAGTACCTAAGAAAATGGAATGGGAATACTTAGAGCTATAGAGAACCTAAGCTTTAGCGGTGACCTCTTCCTGGTGACCAAACGTGGATGACACTGTCCCCATCGGAATCACCCACATACTCAGGCGAAAGCCAACTATTAGGGTTAAGACAATTCCAGATTCATGGCTCCTGTTTTTTTTTTTAACTCAGTTGGGCAATAATGAAGACTATACCTAAGAAAACCTGATAATAGGCTACTTAGAATTCTACCTTCTGCTCTTCCAGTTCAGGACACACAGAATAGAGACAGTTGGTGTGTTGATGTGTGGGAGTTGGTGGGTGCCACTGTGCCCCCTAGTGTAAGAAAATGGACTCTCTCGCCCTGGCCAGTTTGGTTGTCATTCGAATGCTGGACTATGGACTGAAAGGTGGAGGTTAGATTTGTGATCCAGGGCACATTCTCAGTTGCAGGTTCAATCCCTGAACTCAGTTGGAATTCATGAGGGAGGCAACTCCCTTCTACCCTCCCTTCCACTCTCTCTAAAAAAAAAAAAAAATCAATGGCAAAAACATCCTCGGGTAAGGATTAAAAAATAAAAGAAGATGGGTTCTCTTTCTCTCTAGGAAAGGAAGACTTGGAGGATAAGAGCAACTGGAAATGTTCTGTCTGGAGCAAGTTTCGTTTTCAGTTTCTCTAAAAGTCAGAGCTGTGGTTATAGTTACTGACAACTGGGAGAGCCAGCTTCTTGGTGCCTTCACCCTACATCATTGCTTCGCAGCCTTTTAGTACCCACTCTATAACCAGTTTTCACCATGGGGGTAGGGAAAATGTAAGCAGCACTTAGAGATCTATAAGTCCTGCAGACACCGCACATACTGCCACTGCATGCAGCAGGGAGGGTCACCTTGCAGAGGACTCCTTTCCCAATACAAGAGCACTGCTGGCTCAGGGCTATGGGCGCAATCTGGGCTACATGTGCATCAATGCAGTAACAGGTCAGGACCATAAAGACAGGTGTTGCCTTATGTAATATCTATCACAAACTTCCTATTAAAGAAAGTTAAAAGAAACTTAAGTTGCAGAAAGAAAACCAAACTGGTAAAGACCACATGTCAACAGTAACCTCTCCTAATTCTGCATTTCTTCTAATAAATACAAATCTTTGGAAAGATGAAATGTAGGGTTGGCTGGAACGAAGTGTACAAACTGGCCTCAGTGCTACTGCCTGTCCCGCCCCACCCCCACCTGCGGTGCTCAGGGCACTGGCAGACAGGATTCTTATTCGAGGATGTTTTCACCATTGTTTTTTTTTTTGTTTTGTTTTTAGAAAGAGTGAGAGGGAAGGTGGAGGGGGAGAAAGAGAGAAACATCAATGTGAGAGAGATACATCTGTTGGTTGCCTCCCTCATGAATTCCAAATGAGTTCGGGGATTGAACCTGCAACTGAGTATATGCCCTTGATCACAAATCGAACCTCTACCTTTCAGTCCATGATCCGACATTCTGACAACAACCAAACAGGCCAGGGAGAGAGAATGCATCTTCTTACAGGAAGGGGGGCACAGTGGCACCCACCAACCCCCACACACCAACACACCAACTGTCTCCATTCTATGTGTCCTGAACTAGAAGAGCAGAAGGTAGAATTCTAAGTAGCCTATTATCAGGTTGAGGTTTTCTTAGTGGATGGGGTGTCAGGAATTTGGAAGAAATCTTTTAATCTTTATTAGAAATCAACCCCTACTCTCTGTCTAGAAGAGTTAAGCTACCTTAAAAAGGAAAGACTATAAACTTCAACTAAGCCAACTTCTCTTACCAAAAGGAGGCTGAAAAGGGAAGGGGAATGAACGGAGGCAAGAAACAGACGTGTTGAGAAGTCTGTGCAGATGGCTGGCTGAGGTCTTCTCTCATACGTTAATGCTGAGGAGGAAGCCCCACAGAACCAGGAATGTTCTTCTGGAGGAATGCTATCAATGGGGAGGCTGCTTGTGGGAGACCAGGCCCCTCCGCTGTCATGAGGTCAGCAGGGAAGGCAAAGGCTGTCATCAGCACACAAGAAAGAGTGGAGGCGCAGATGCGGACTGCCCAAGAGGGCTGTTGTGGGGAGGAAGCCCTCCTTTCTGACTGGCAAAGACCCTGCAGCAGCCCTGATTTCTGCTGGCGTGGCAGCATCCTGTTATTGGTTTGACTGCATGAGACCCTCCCGGAATGGCATCTATTTTCTACTTACTCAAAAAACATGTTAAACGTAACCAGTTAACTGCCACAGTTAATGCCACGTGTCCAAAACCGAAGCCATCCCTGTGTCATCTGCAGACGCTTGTGGCATACGAAGAGTTAAATAAGTTTTGTGGCGCCTGCTCACTGGGATAATACCTGTTATCCCAGAATGGCAAAACTGCAACTAAGAATTGCTGCTCCGGAGAATGGAAGATGAAACTCTTAGGGAACAATATTAGAAAGATAAAAAACTGTAAGCTAATTGTTATTACAGTACTTGAATTTTTAGACTCTTCCATATTTACCTTCTATTCGATAAGCAACTCCCTTTTACATCTGAGAGATGACCTTTAGCTACCATGGCTTCAGCACCCAAGAAAAGGACCGGATAATTGATAGAGTGGGAAGTGAGTCATGAAGCAGAATTGTGTCCAAGATAAATGCTCACATAACATCAGGATGCAGTTTTTTTCACAATGCATGAAATGCAGGTTTCCTTAGAGGGACACTAACATGTCCTTATCACTGCTAGGATGATTCACACAGTTAATGCCGTAGGCTGAAGAAAAGCCCAACCCTCCTGTCTGAATTTAACCCAAGGCTTAGGAGAGAAGACAGCACCTTATAGATGAAAATAAGAGCCAGTCACAATGGCTACAGGAATAGCTAATGGAGAAGAAACACATATCCTTTTGGATATGTGGAAATCAACCACAGGATTTCAACGAACAACAGAATTCAAGAAAAGGACCAAACAACTCTTCCTCAGCAAACTGAACTCACTTCACAGAGGCCTCAAACACAGCATTTTCCCTCTGTTCCCCAGTACGCTGGGGACACATCTGATTATCCAGTATAGGCCTTTACAGGACTGTTAAATACTGGAAGTCATCCTGAAGAGAACACTACGTTCTGTTCAAATGGTTTTAGTGCTGGTTTCTAAACAGGAAAATAAAAAATATAGAAAAAAATAAATTAATGTTTTTATTTTTTAATCCTCACCAGAGGATATATTTTTCCTTGCTTTTAGAAAGAGTAGAAGGAAGGGGGAGGGGGCGTGGGAGAGTAACATTGATATGAGAGAGACACTGACTGGCTGCCTTCCACACATGCCCCAACCAGGGCTGGAGAATGAACCGTTAACCCAGGTATGGGGGCCTGACTGGGAATTGAACCTGAGACCCCTTAGTCCATGGGCCGAAGAGCCAACCATTGAGCAACATGCCAAGGCAATTAACCTGTTTGTATTTTGCTATTTGTTTCCAGTTTACTACTGATTCCTTAAAAGTAAAGAACTGTCTATTTGATATAGTAAAAATGCAAAAACCCCACCTTTTAACAATGTTTTTTTGATATCATAATAAGCAATTCTTGAGAAACAGAAAAAGTCAAGGTAAGGCTTTAATGGCTTTTTTTGTTTTCCACTCAGTATTTTTCCCAAGTTACCATCCTGATAGTCAGTGTTTCTAACCCACTCACTAAGAAGGGCTGCATTTTGGCAGCTGTACTGAGAAGGAGTCATTTTCCTACTACCAGACAAAATTCCTAATAAACCAGATTTACATTTACCTAAACATGGTGTAAAAACAACAAAAGGCATTTAACTTTAGCTATTGCAGAGCCAATTTTTAACACATAAATGAATTTATGTATAACTGTTTACTTACGTGGAATGTAGGAGATCATTATCAGAATCAGGAATGCATAATAGTCAAAGGAGAAATTGTATTTGTTAGGTAAACTGATGGAGTACAGGCCAGCCTGTCTGACAAAAGGCAAAGCAGCATATATTGTGAGCAGTTCTCCTGACACTCCCATTGGATATAGCACAATGAATAGCGTGTACCTAAAACAAAACAAAATGCTCATTACTGAGGCTCGAAGCTAGCGTTAGTGTAAAGACACAACCCCCCCCTTCTAATCAGTACTGGTCTTTTAGAAAGTATTGGTCTGTTTATACATTTTCCTGTTCACCCACTGTTGAAGATTAGGTTTCATAAGCCAGTTTTTTGAAAGGGCCTATCTTAGGTAAGTTTCTGAATATTCTAAAATAAAATAAATGTGTTTGGTAAGCCTCAAAAAACTCTTCAAAAGAACTCCCTACCAGTGACAGCAAACTTCGGCCCAAGAGCCACATGTAGCTCTTTGGCCCCTTGAGTGTGGCTCTTCCACAAAATACTACAGCATGGGCGAGTCTATTTTGAAGTGGCGTTAGAAGAAATTTAAGTTTAAAAAATTTGACTCTCAAAAGAAATTTCAATTGTACTGTTGATATTTGGCTCTGTTGACTAATGAGTTTGCTGACCATTGCCCTAAACCAACTGAGGTGATGCCAAATATTGGTAAAGTAGGGCATTGAGTAACGATTTACATTGAACTTACCCTATGGGTTGGGAGTGGATGGGGCATGTGCAGGGATTTGGGAAAAGGTGTTGGAGCATTTGTCTAGGAATCCTTAACAATGTACACTAAGTCTACTCTATAGACAGAAAAAAATAGTGCATTCCATTTGTGTACACTGCTACCATTACTCAAAGGTCTATGCATGCTATTGTGAAAAGTGAAATATATGCTAATTTTAAAAATTAAAAATTTATGCAAACTTTTCATCATGCAATTTTTCAATAAAAATTTATAATTACTAGCACATGAAGAATCCATACAATTTCTTTTTTTAAATTTAATAAATCTTTATTGTTCAGATTATTATAATTGTTTCTCTTTTTCCCCCCATAATTCCCCTCCACCTGGTTTCCACCTCACCCTCTGCCCTTACACTCCCCACCCCACACTGTCCTCATCCATAGGTGTCCGATTTTTGTCCAGTCTCTCCCTGCACGCCCTCATCCCTTTCCCCTGGAGAACTGTCAGTCCACTCCCTTTCTATGCCCCTGATTCTATTATATTCACCAGTTTATTTGGTTCATCAGATTTTTAATTCACTTGAGTTTTAATTTACTTGTTGATAGATATGTATTTGTTGTGCATAATTTTTATCTTTTTCTTCTTCTTCCTCTTCTTAAAGAGTACCTTTCATCATTTCATATAATACTGGTTTGGTGGTGATGAACTCCTTTATCTTTTTATCTGTGAAGCTCTTTATCTGACCTTCAATTCTGAATGGTAGCTTTGCTGGGTAGAGTAATCTTGATTGTAGGTTCTTGCTATTCATTACTCTGAATATTTCTTGCCACTCCTGTCTGGCATGCATTGTTTCTGTTGAGAAATCAGCTGACAATTGTATGGATGCTCCCTTATAGGTAACTGTTTTTCTCTTGCTGCTTTTAATATTCTTTGTCTTATGCTCTTGGCATTTTAATTATAATGGGTCTTGGAGTGGTCCTCTTTGGATTCCTTTTGTTTGGGGTTCTGTGCGCTTCCTGGACTTGTAAGTCTATTTCTTTCACCAGGTGGAGGAAGTTTTCAGTCATTATTTCTTCAAATAGGTTTTCAGTATCTTGCTCTCTCTCTCTTTCTGGCACCCTCACAATTCTGATGTTGGTACGCTTGAAGGTGTCTCAGAGGCTCCTTACATTTTTGGATTCCTTTTTTTTTTTTGCTTTTCCAGTTGAGTGTTTTCTGCTTTTTTTGTATTTCAAATCTTTGGCTTGATTCTTGCATTCCTTTAGTCTGCTATTAGGTCTCTGTATAATATTTTTTATTTCAGTCAGTGTATATTTAATTTCTAGTTGGTCTTTTTTCATTTCCTCTTGGGTCTCGCCAAATTTATCCATCTTTTCTAGGAAATTCTTGAAAAACCTTATAATCGTGGTTTTGAACTCTGTATCAAGCCATTTGTTTTCCTCTATTTCTTTCGTTTGTGATCTGTTTCTTTGTTTTCACATTGTTACTGCTTCCTTGAGTTGGTAGAGTAGCTTTGTGTGCCAGTTGTACTATACGGCCCAGTAGCACTGCCTCCCCAGTTACCTGAGGTGGACACTCTTGGTGCACCCCTTTGTGGACTGTGTGTACAGCCTTGTTGTAGTTAAGTCTTGATTGTTGTTGGTATCACTGAGGGGGCTTGACCTCCAGGCCACCTGGCTGTGAAAATCAGCTGTGTCTACGCAGGAAGTACTTCTGTGCTGGAGTCAGCCTTGAGACAAGACTTGCAAAATTGCAAAAGCCTCTGTGCTCAGCATGGATGGGTTGGAGTATCAGGGCTCAGCAGACAGCTTTAGATTCTTGTCAGCCCTACCCTATGAAGCCCCTGGGTGTCCCTCAGTTAATTGCTGCAGCCCTTTCTGTACGCACTTGCGTGTGCACCTTCAGACCTCTGCCTTTCATGGCTCCCGAGTTTCCGTGCGTCTGGGGACCAGTATGATTCTGGGTCCCCAGGGTCTCACCTGAAATTGGGGTTCAGTGCAGTTGGAACTGAAGTTTAGTGCAGTTGGGAGTTTCCATCTCCCTCCTGCTAGAGGAAGCCAGCTAGGCACTCCGCCATCTGCCTTCTCTGTACCTCAGCTTTTTGCAGTTTCTCTGAGTCTCCGTGAACCCTTCTCTCTCTTTCCTTCTAGTTGTAGAATTTCCACTCAGCCAGCTTTCCTGTAGTTCTGGATGATGTCCATTCTGTCTTTTAGTTGTAGTTTTGAAATTGTTGTGCAAGGCAGCAGTTTAGGTGTTCACCTATGCTGCCATCTTGGTTTCTCTCTGAATCCATACAATTTCTTTCACTTAAAAAGAAATTCTCTATGTTTCAAAGAGAATTCAGAGAGAAGTTCATCCTATGGTATAAACTGGAAGTCATTTTGAGGTATAAGTATTGCTAAAAAAATCATCAGCTCAGATTTTAAAAAGCCTTTGATGCAGCAGTATTCACAATAGCCAAGATATGGAAGCAACCTAAATGTCCACTGATAAAGATTATATATAATGAAATATTACTCAGCCATAAAAAAATAATAAAACCTTGCTATTTGTGATGGATGGCCCTAGAGGATATTATGCTAAGGAATGTGTCAGACAGAGAAGGACAAATACCATATGATTTCACTTTTATGTGGAATCTAAAAAACAGAACGAATAAACAAAACAGACTCATAGACACAGAAAACAAACTGATGGTTGCCAGAAGGGAAGGAGATGGGGGATGAGTGGAAAAGGTGAAGGGGAATAAAATGAGTTATGGGGAGGTGACGTATAGCATAGGGAATATTTAGAGTCAACAGTATTGTAATAAGCTCTCTGTATAGTGACCGATAACTAATTTTACTGCAGTGATCACTTTGTAAGGTGTATAAATAGACGGATAACTATGTTGTACACCTGAAACTCATACATAATACTGTATGCCAACTATACTTTAATAATTAAAAAATAAAAAGTCTTCGGCTGTTTGTGGCTGAGAGTGAGTATTGAGCTTCAAAATTCCTGGTACAGGATTTTTCAGGTGCTAAAAAATCTGTGATGATGAAAGGAAGATGTTCTCCACTGCCAACCTCAGCATGCTGAGGAGGAAGGTGGGAAAGGAAGAATTTTCCATAGGCCATGGGAAACAGAGACAAAAGAATCATTCTTCAATGGTAAAATCAGGGCTTGGTCCATGAATGCTCCCTATACCCAGGGGAGATAGCTTTCACAATGCCTGCCAGGTTGGTTAGAAACTATGTTTTTCCCATTCTTCCCTTTTTCTAATAAAAAATGTTTACTAGAAAAAAAGGAAGAAAATAAAGAAGTGCACATACTTGAAATGTCACAAACAACTGGTCTGCCTCTAATTTAATCACCCAGCTCTTAAAATGCCTGGGAACCATGCTTTTCCTCCCATGAAAGGAGGCATTTGGGCCCCAAGGATAATTTTGCTCCTTTTATTTGTTAATCCTCCCCATAGTCTTTTTCAACTCAGAAAACTGTTTTACAACTGTCTCATGAATTAGTTCAGATAAATAGATGGTCTTTTATCCAACTCATAATGAATATTACTGTAAAAATAATCAAAGAGAAGTAAACTGATACTAATCTAATCTACTATTAATTAGAAATTAATTAAAGAGTCATGGCTTAATTGACAAAATTAAGGAGAATTGGACTTGATCCAAAAAAACATCATAATGGCAGAAACTCATCAGTAAAATTTGATGCAGACAAAAAAGGGATGCTATAACAAATCACTATTGAATAATTGAAATGCAAAGAATTGATTCAATAAAAATAACAAGTATAAAAAATTTAAAACAGTATTTCTAGAATCAAAATTAAGTAGAATGTCTTATCTTGATGAAATCTACAGATTGGCTTTCTACCCATCCCCCATCTCATACACTTTAAAATAAAACTTATAAGTAGTATTTAGACAATATTGCAGTGACAGATCATTTCAAAAGTTAATCTTCATTCCCTGTTCTTCTTTACCTGGCCCATTTGATGAGGTAAGGCAGGTGGTTTAATAGACTGAATGTGTAAAAGGAGTAACGGATAATTTCTGTGATTGTCCAGGCAATAACAAACAGAAGGACACTGTCTTCACTCTGTACCTGGAGGAAAAGGAATACAAAAGCAAATAACATTTTATAACTAAAAGCACTCACAATGTGTAGCACCCGTCCCTCACAGTCCTTTACAGAGCTGGGGATTCCAGCATGTGGACACAATCCCTGGTGTCCATCCTCAGTGGCCATAGCATAACGCAGAGAGCTTGCCACAGAAAGGAATTCACGCCCATGACAACTATGTAGAAAGCCAATGGGAAGAGACAAGTGAGAGGAACTCAGCTTACTGATGAGTGAGAGATGCAGGGACTGGGAATTACATGAGCTGTAGTCCACAGAAAGAAATTAACACGAGGAGAATGTGAACGGATGTTAGTGGGGCCAAGAGTGGTTAGATAAGAAAGGTAGAAGATAAGAAGGGTGGAAAGTTTGGATTCCATTAAGAATTTTAATTTGATCTGTAAGACAATGAGGAACCTAAGAAAATTTCAAGGAGGAGTAATATAGTGATTAAAACACAACTGTAGCCCTGGCCAGGAGGGCTCGCTTATGCACTAGAGGGTAGTGGGCTCGATTTCCAGTAAAGGGCACATGCCTGGGTTGCAGGTTCGACTCCCAGATCCTGTAGGGCCCATTTGGGAGGCAAACAGTCAACATAGCTTTCTCACATTGATATTTCTCTCCTCCTTCTCCCCCACTTCTACTCTCTTTAAAAAACCAGTGAGAAAAAATATCATCAGGTTAACAACAGCAAACCATGCTACTGAAGAAGAGGCTAATTCACTGGGTAGGATGGATTCAAGTGAGACAAGAGCTGGAGACCATCTATGTGGCAAGGCCCATTTATTCTCTCCCACCGGTTACTTCTTCCCTGTTTAACTCAAGGATTAAAGAAGCTTCCATGCTGATCACAAGAAGTAGCTAAAGCCAGAAGAGCTTTGGAATTCCTAACCTCCTATGAAGTATTCATACAGAAAAAACAATAAACTTCTAAAAGAGCTCCTTAGGTGTTTTTCTTTTCCTCTTTAAAGAGATGTTCTCACTAGATGTCTCAGACTGCAAATCTTGCATGATAATCTATTTCTGTAGTTTGAACTTTCAACACCTCCTTCCCCACCCACCCCTGCTAGGTTTACCATGATCCTTAGTGCTTGAAGCCAGTCATAAGAAACAAGCTCCCACTGCAATTCACTTACATTTTCTTGCATCCAAAAAGGGTAGTTCACAGTTGAATGTGAGGAAGAAATTCCACTGAGTTAAACTAAACAAATTTTAATTATAAGATGGATCAAGTCTTATTCCTAACATCTAACACAACAGAGGTATGGAATGCTAATCTTAACTCTTACTTCTTTGTATGTGCAATGTTAACAGTTTTTAGCACTTTATTCTTCCTCAGAAAGTGTACATGGAGCGATCCACCTACACAATGAAATAAGTCATTTACATACCTATTAACTAAATTGCCCTGACAAAGAATCTCAAAGCTGCAGTTACCATTCTCTAAAAATGATAAGAATTTTATATTGGCAAGAACAAGAGTACTTTTTGTTTCTCTGGTGCTCTTACTGGCCAAAGTAAAGTAAAGGCTAACACCTCTAGAGCTTTCATTTTTCAGTCTGTCCCCAAATCCCTGCTTAACACCCATCTATACTAAAATACTCTCAGAACACACTTCCTTTTTGATGTACTTTGTAATCCTCCTCATTTTAAGAAGGTATGTTTTATAGCTTTGGGCTCAAGCTCAAAGATCTTTGGGTAATAATATTTTGCACTGCAAACATCTTGAAAGTTGTTCATCTTTTGATTCCCAAAAGCACTTTGTGCTTTTCACAAGTAGGAGCTCAACAAATATTTGTAAAACAAATGAATTCTATCTTAATTAGTTCAAGATTCAGTTCCCTGTTTTTTGATAACTGATAATCAGTTTCTGTGTAGTCTTAGTGGCCTTCAAGTAGATAGGTAACAAACAAAACCCCTGAAACCTCCTACTCTGATCCAGCCTCGTGGTCATTTGATTGACACCTCCTATTCCCCCACTCACACCACCAATTAGTCTTGAATCAAAAGAACTGTAACATACTCAGACCCAGCCCAGGCTAAATGTGAAAGCAGTCTGTTCCCAGAGTCCTCCTATAAAGACCATGTCATAATTTTAAAAAGATGAGGTTATATCTACTAATGATACCTTCAGATCAATGGCAAGTGCAACATAGTTATTAGGAAAGACTTGGGCCCTAGCAGGTATGGCTCAGTTGGTTGGAGTGTCATCCCATACACCAAAAGGTGGTGGGTTTAGTTCCTGGTCAGAGCATATACCCAAGTTTTGGGTTCAATTTCCAGCCAGGGCACATTCAGGAGGCAACGATTTAATGTCTCTGTCTCTCTCTCTCTCCCCCTCCTCCTTCCTCTCTCTTTAAAATCATTTTTAAAATATATTCTTTGGTAGGGAAATCAGAGAACAAAAGGAGGACTTGGGTAAAGACAGAGATCAACCTTACCTAATTTGCAGATAATTGCCCATTAACACAAAAGAGGGCAGAATGTAATGAGTTAAAAGAATAAGATATCCAGTCGGCATGGCTCAGGGGTTGAGCATAGGCCTATGAACCAGGAGGTCATGGTTAGATTCCTGAGAAGTAAGGTATCTGGGATCTTTCCTGGTCGCATCTCAGCTAACTTCCTCAGCCCCCAACACAGGGAATGTACTGAATCAATGCTCCTTAACTTGAATGGTATCTTGTATTTTCTCTCTCTCTTTTTTTTAGATAGCAGGAGTTGGGGACACTTTCTAACAAGTGGGGAGCCTCCTTTCTATCAAGGACCAATTACACAGAGAAAAAGAATCAACTGATAGTCTTACTGAAGTAAAAATAAAGGCAGTTTACCTTCAGAGGGATTTTTTTTGAGGGACAGAGGACGAGGATTATAAAAACTCCAAACTCAGCTGATTTTTTAATTAAGATCTAGAAACATTTTACTAATTATTCAGAATAAGAGGTTTAATATGTCCACACAAAGGTGTGCACTTAAATGTTCACAGCAGCATTACTTATATTAGCTGAAAAGTAAATAACCCAAACGTCCACAACTGTTGACTGGATAAACAAAATGTGATGCACATCCACACAGTGGAATCTGATTCAGCACCACAAAGGAAAAAAATTCGCACAACTGATATAACACAGGTAGACCTCAAAAGCATTATGCTGGGTGAAAACCGCCAAATGTAAACAACTACCCTTTGTATGATTTCATGTATATAAAATGGCCAGAAAAGAGAAATCTAGAGACAGCAGATGAAGGTTAGTTGGGACTGGGAGTGGGAATGGGGATAACTTTTGAAGGGCATGAGGGGTCATAGTGTGGTGAAGGAAATATTCTAAGACTGGATTTTGGTGATGGTTATAAACTTTGTGAATTTACTAAAAGGCATTAAATTGTACCTTAAAATGGGCAAACTCTGTGGTATATAAATTATATCTCCTCTGAGTTGTTTTTAAAAAAAAGAATATGGTGCTTACTTTAAATGCATGCAATTGCCTTTTAAAGGAAAAGAGGGAGGATGATTTAGCAAGGTTTCCAAAGAAAAAGAGGGAGACAGATTTAGGTTGCTAATAATGTCTTGAAGAAGCCATGTTTCAAAGATGCGTGTCCACAGCATGGCCCAGTAGGGGAGTGGGCACAGGCAGCCCTGCAGGCAGGAAACCTTCTTGGGCCTGGTACAGTGAGTTGCATGCTGGACCCTCCCGCTGCAGGCGACAGGTTTCCGTCCCCTGTTCTCCAGTGAGGGAGGAGGCGTTGGGTGTAGGTGGCTTGTATAATTTAGCCAAAGGAGTTTACATAAAATTCAAGCTGGAGAAACAAATGAATGCAAGAGAAAAACCTTTACACACAAACAACATCATATGTTTGACTTTAAAAGGCTCAGGGAATATCAGTACAAGAAAAGCTGTCATTTTTATTACATTAGAAGAAAAACAGATGGTGCCACATAAGAAAATCACTACTGTAAAAATTCTATTCTTCCTGGCATTTTGGAACCTGCTGCTTATCACTCTGGTTATTGCAAAAATTAAAAATAAAAATCCTCTGATCATGCTTTATGGTATTTTTTCTTCTTCTCCTCAATACCCCTTTCATGTGTGAAGGGATTCTGGTAAAATCAAAGCTGCCAGGACAAGAGCCTGTTCTTGGCAAAAGTGTGAGGAGTGTGGTTACTTTAGTCTGTTCTGGCTGCCAATATAAAACACAGACTGGATGGGTTAAACAACAGCAATGTATTTTCTTAGGTTTAGAGGCTAGAAGTCCAAGATCAGGGTACCAGTGCACATGGTTCCTGGTGAGAACCCTCCCCCTGATTATCAACAGGTGCTCATCAATGTGTTCTCACATGCAGGAGAGGGAGGAAAGCTCTCTAGGGTCCCTCTTATGGGGGCATTAATGCCCATGACCTGATCTAAATCTCCCAAAGGCCCCATCTCCAAATACCGTCACTTTGGGGCTCCAAGTGCATGTTTCTGTGTCTGGCTTATTTCACTCGGCATAATGCTTTCAATGTTCATATTTGAAATGAAGTCTACATATGAACTTAAGGGGACACAATTCAGTCCACAGCAATGTTCCAGACCAGGAAATAATTTTTCCTGCAAAGGGCCAAACGTATATTTCAGGTTGTGTCACATGAAATCTTTGTTGTGTTTTCTTTGTTGTTTTTTTACACCCTTTAAAAATGTGAAAACCACTACTAATTGCAGGCTAGATTTGGCCCATAGGTCAATTTGACCCCCCAACTTTTTCCTTGGGGGTGGGGTGGGGAGGAAGGGGGGAGGAGAGAGAAAGAGAGTGTTAGTTCTGCCAGGTTGAGAGGGTGGGAGAGAGCAATCTATCTATAACCAGTGGACACTATGAAGACAGGAAGTACTTAAAAACATGTATAGGCAAGTTTTTCATGTATATCATCTTAATATCAGTAATCTTTTTCTAGTTTGTGGTAAAATATATATAACATAAAATTTACCATTTTAATGATTTTTAAGTGTCTAATTAGGTGACATTAAGTACATTCACCATTCACCATGCTGTGCAACCATCACCCCTATCCATTTCTAAAACTTTTTCATTACCCTAAACAAAACACACTCATTAAGTAAAATCTCCACTCCTTTCTCCCTCTATCCTCTGGTAACCACTATTCTACTTTGTCTTTTTTTTTTTAAATTTAAATATATTTTTATTGATTTCAAAGAAGAGAGATAGAAACATCAATGATGAGAGAGAATCCATGATTGGCTGCCTTGCCCCCTACTGGGGATTGAGCCCACAACCTAGGCATGTGGATGCTCAACCACTGAGCAACACTGGCTTGGCTATTTTCAATCTTTAAAAACTTGCTTATTTTAGGTATCTCATTTAAGTGGAATCACACAATATGTGTATTTCTGTGTCTGGCTTATTTCACTTAGCATAATGGTTTCACTGTCCATTCATGTTGCAGGCTGTATCAAAATTTCCTTTCTTTTTAAGGCTGAGTAATATTCCATTGTATAAAATACCACACTTTGTTTATCAGTCTAACTGATGGGCATTTGAGTGCTTCTATCTTTTGGCTATTGTGAATAATGCTGCTATAAATATGGATGTACAAATATCTGTTTCAATACCTGTTTTCAATTTTTCTGGGTATATACCAAGGAATGGAATTCCTAGATCATTTGGCAATGATCCTTTTTGAGGGACAGCCAAGCTGTTTTCCACAGTAGCTGCACCATTTTACATTCCTACCAACAGTAACAAGGGTTCCATTCTCTTCACATCTTCACCAAAACGTATTCTACTTTTTTTTTTTACAGTAGCCATCCTAATGAGTATGAAGAGGCCTTGAGGTTTGCATACACACTTCCCTAATGATTAGTGATGTTGAGGAATTTTTCATGTGCTTATTGGTCATTTGTACATCATCTTTTGATAAATGTCTATTCAAAGCTGTGCCTAATTTAATTATTGTTTTTTGTGTTTTTTAAAATATATTTTATTGATTTTTTACAGAGAGGAAGGGAGAGAGATAGAAAGTCAGAAACATCGATGAGAGAGAGACATCGATCAGCCACCTCCTGCACGCCCCACAGTGGAGATGTGCCCGCAAGCAAGGTACATGCCCCCAAATGAAATTGAACCTGGGACCTTTCAGTCCGCAAGCCAACGCTCTATCCACTGAGCCAAACCGGTCTCGGCTTAATTATTTGTTTTTTAAATCAATTATTTTTAATAACTATAGTGACAACAGCATTAAAAATAATTATACCTAACAGTTACCAAACTCTTACTATATGACTAGGATTTTATTTGTCTCACTGATTTCATATTTTACAGATGAGAAAAGTAAAGCTTATATAAGTTTGAACCCAAGTTGTGCCCTGAAACCCGAATAGTTCTGACTTGTCTTCTTGGTCTTCAGATCTTAAACACAAAACACACACACACACACACACACACACACACTTTTATATATAATGTATATGAGTACATATGTCTGTGTAATATGCATATGTGTATGTATATGTACACATATGCACATATGTATATCCTAGCTTTCTTGCTAAAAGGATAAGAAGCAATAATATTTCAGTAGCATCTCTACTATCCAAGTATTGGTTCCTAAATACAATACTCATTGCTTCTTGGCCTTTAGGTTAGATCAAGTCTAAACATAATCTTCAACTAAAAGAAACCAGGCTCCCTAACCAAATGGCTGATTCCAGGGCTGGGACAGAGGAAATACAGTGAGTCTGAAAGTCTTTTTAGGAAATACTCAAGGAATGATGGAGATAAGTCAAAAGGACAGGGAAAGGCCAAATCACAATTTTAGCATCAAAGTAAATGATAATCCACTGGATCATATAAAAGTTAATGAGTATAAATTGACATAAAATAAATGAATAAACAAATGGGAGAAAAAGGAAGCTATTCCTTATAGCTAGATGCCAACTAATACATGTAAAAAAAAATGGCAGAAATAAAGAACCACCATTTGGTAACCATCATATAAGGCAGAAGTCGTTCCCACAAAATATAAATCAACAAAAAGAGGAAAATGATGACTTGAAGATGGAAAAAGCTGGCATACAAAATCAGAAGCAGGTGATCAGGGTCAACATCACCAGGGGTAGGCTGGGCCGTCATGGCACTGCCACTTCACGTGCTGCCCTGAGATGAGTGTGGCACCATTTCTGTGGTATTCCTGCCAAGCATGCATGGCTTGAACTAGTTATGAGGGAACACTGGATGGATCTAGGTTGAGGGTCACTACAGAAATGAAGGCCTTTACTCTTTAAAACTGTCAAGGTCATGGGAGAGGGAGGGGGGAGAGCAAGAGGCTCTTTACAGGGATGAATCTGAAGAGACCTGATAACAAATGCAATACGCTTTTGGCAGGGAAACCACAACCACCTTGCTCTCCTTTCCCCCAGTCCTCGGCATAATATCTGGGGCACAGAAGGTACTTCATGTACTTGAGTATTTAGGGGTGACAGGACATCAAGTACAGCTTGCTCTCAAGGTTCAGGAAAAGACGAATGATAATGGGTGTATAAATATAGAATGGTAGGCCACAGGACAAATGCAGCAAAATGTCAACAGTTGGGGAACCTGAGTGAAGGGAATATGAGAGTTTTTGTACTGTTCTGACAATTTTTCTGTAAATCTGAAATTATTTCACAAAAATCATTTAGGTACAAGCATCCATTCTGTGGGCAAATACAACTATGATCTTGTTTTTAGATATATTGTTTTTGATACAAAACCTCCGAATCTCTTGGGAAAGATGTGCTTTGTAATCACACAAACATTAGAACATTTAAAACAAAACATATAGATAAGAGCACATTAAGAGAAAGAACTTGAGAAGGAATAATTGATTTAATGCTGACCCTCAATCAATTTGTATCAACATTACTACTGTCTTAGACTGTAAAAATACTGAGGGAAGGTCCATAAAATCGCTTTGAAGAGGGGTTAGCTTAGTTAGAAGGCAAAATCCAATGTTTAATAAATGCTTTAGATGAGGATAATAATGACTAAGATAATAACTCCCATTAGCAGCGCTAATTATTCTTTAAATATGATAAAAACAATTATATGTAAGTTTTCACCAGATAATTGTAAAACTACTTTAATAGGTACAAAACACATGCATTTATATGTGAAAAGTCAATTATATCTGTTTTAAATTTTGGGACATAGAAAAAAAATTCAAAACAGATCTTTAGAAGTTTGTCACTAAATTTTTTTTGAAAAGATTAGGTTATATCATAGCTAATATGTAGCTCACATTAATTGAATACTTACTAAGTGCCAGGTACTGTTCTAAGTGCTTTATATGTATCAATTCATTGAGTCCCCAAGACCATTCCATGAGGGGAAACTGGGCCTGGGAGGCTGGAACAATTCCTTAGGAACTGGAACAGACTACTGGAGCTTCTCAATGGGGGCAGCTGAGGTGTGACATGTGGTCCCAGCACCTTGTCCTTTCTCTGCTTATCAGGTACCTACTCTGTGGTATTGCTGTCTGTTCAGTTTTGTTCCTGTATTATGCTGGAAGACATGTGAGGACAGAATCCATGAATTTCCTTTTTCATGTAGCCTAGTGCTTAATGGCACAATACCCGCATTCTGAATAAATATCTGTTGAGTAAATAAGAATCAATAAATAGATAGTAATCCTTATGCAGTCTGAGCCTGCATGTCTCTCACTTGGTGGAACAGCCTTGGGTGAATAGGCAGATCCTGGGGAGGGGGAGGCTGAGGATCTCAGGGCTGATGCCTGGTTGTGACTTCAGTTGAGGACCTGCACTGGAGAGCAGGACAATTCTGACAACAATCCTGGTCCCTTATATAATTTTATTAAACTTTCTGAACAAAAATGTAACTCATTTAGTCATCTACTTAAAAGGAATTTCATCCTTGATAAGAAAAAAATTGAAATGTAACAAATATTGATATGTGATGGTTTTTAAAGAAGTTTGGATTAGTATCAGTCTTTTCACATGACAACTGATAATATTTATTAAATATCCATGATAAGGTACATGGTGAAAAAAACAAAATATTATTCCATTTTTAATGGAAAATATGAGTTACATTATAAAGAAATATTGATATTGTTCCCCTTTAAAGGAGAGAAAAGCATGTATCTACATAGATTTATAAAAAAATCTACAACGACAAAAAAACTGGTTAACAAATTCTTTCTATTACAACATAATAACTAAAGTCTATTTTTTTTTGGTAAGGACTAATTTTTCATGTGGCTGAGGGCCTAATTAAATGTTTTGGCCTGCCAAAACAACTCTTGGTCATGAAATTAATTTTTCTGAACATGCAATGAGAAAAATGTATAAGCATGCACTCAACAAACAATGCATGAACAATTCTGCATTTATGACCAAGTCAGACATGCAGATCTGAATGCTAAAATGCTCCCATTAGTCCAACTTTAGTGTGTTTAGCCCATTTCCTGAAAAAACATGAAGGAAAGGTGGTAGCTTCCTCAACAAGCCTCGATAGTTACTCCAATTCACTCCCCTCCAATCAGTGCAACCATGGAATCAAACAGACCTCAGACTTCCAGACTGCACGTCCTAAGGCAAGGGACTTTCATTCTGAGTCCAGTGTCCTCAGGTGAGGATAAGCATGGCTGTTGTAGAATTAGAAAAACATATCAAGTGCTTAGCAGTTATCCCATGAAAGGAAAAATTCAATTAAACAAATATTAAGTTCCTATTATTTATGCTAGCCATTGCTTTGACTCAGTGCAGGCTGGTGGCTGTCTCTTTAGATTTAATAGCAAGATAATGTTTCATTTTGCTTT
Source organism: Lasiurus cinereus (assembly GCA_011751065.1). NCBI lineage: Eukaryota > Metazoa > Chordata > Mammalia > Chiroptera > Vespertilionidae > Lasiurus > Lasiurus cinereus. Next base: position 49,189,120 of record JAAGEH010000045.1, on the reverse strand, counting down.
TTACTGTTTAAGAGATGCCATCTCTCCCTCTTCTTGAAGGTAAATATACTTCTACCAACTTTTGGTATCACCAGCTAATAGTCTTTCCTAATATGCTTCCCAAGTTTTGTTTGATTGATCATCTCACTTCCAACTATTTCCTTCAATGCAACTTAAGCCTGGAGATCACATCAGAAAGGAATCATATTTAGTCCCAACCTTGATCATATTATTTGGTTCAGTCTAGGATCACAGCAATAAATTCCCATGGTCCCTTGGTGAGGACTAGGCATACTCACCTCACACTTTGCCCCCAAACCTCCTTATGTAGTAGTCCACTCAACACTGAGGATAGTGGATAGATCATTATCAGAAATGAAAGTGATATGTCAAAAGAACATGAAGCCAAAACCGGTTTGGCTCAGTGGATAGAGCATCAGCCAGCGGACTGAAAGGTCCCGGGTTCGATTCCGGTCAAGGGCATGTATCCTTGTTGCGGGCACATCCCCAGTAGGGGGCGTGCAGGAGGCGGCTGATCGATGTCTCTCTCATCGATGTTTCTAACTGTCTATCCCTCTCTCTTCCTCTCTGTAAGAAAGCAATAAAATATATTTAAAAAAAAAAGAACATGAAATTGTAAAGCGACATGGTACTTTTTGTTCCATTAAGGCAGGTTAATAATTGCAAAAAATTCAGTAAGATAGAAAATAAAAATAAAGGCTATGTGTACTGTCTATTGGAGCAGGAATATTAAAATAGTAACCCCTGATCCTGGCCTACCGATGTTCTCTTGGGCATATATAGTGCTTTAAAAATATTTGATCCCATTTTTTAAATTGGGAGGATCCACATAAAAAAATCATCTGGATTTCTGTCTTTTTAAAAAAACAATTCAGACTGCATAACCCTGGATCCATTCAACAATCACTAGCTCTTGTGAGATAGTGCATGTACCGTCCAGTCCTGTTTTTCATGAACTTTCTTTTAAAACCCACCACTGGGACAGAAACCTGTTGCTATAGATGGCAAAATGCTACACAAATATAACATTCTAAAAAAACTAAAATTTGAAAACCTATAAAGTATCATTTAAAATTTTGGTTAGTTTGATTCATTTTTGCATTTGAGACTTTGAACATACTTTTCTTTGAGGCAATGACCTCAACAAAAGATTTCTTAAACCTGATTTAACAAGATAGCACCAATGCTCAAGGCAAAAGAGATGCACAATTTTCAAGTTTTTGGTTATTCTGGTAATTTTCTTGCCAGGGAAAAATAATGTAAAAGGGAGAAAATGCCAAAACTCATCCTGTTAAAAACAAACGTATATGTAGCAATCTGAAGAAAACAAAAGTCTTTTATGCATTAAGCTTAATAATTAGTGTCCCCCCCTCTAAAATGCAAAGCTTACTCTCAGCATGCATCCACACATGTATATCAAGCCATGTCTTACAAGTTTCCAAAGTGCACCAGGGTTTCACTTCAGACTTGAAAGGGTCCTCTCTCTGGAAAATGCAGAGAACTTAGTAATATGCTTTATTTTATCCATGATGCATCACAACTTGTAATGAGAGCTTCCTAACTACATAGGGCATCTTGACATCAGTAAGTAAAAAAGGTTATTGAGCCCTCTTCTTGGAAGAAACTGAAATATACTTTATATATCTCTCATAGGAGCAGGGGAAAGGTGATGATTTCTCAAGATTCCCAGGGAGACAAATTGCCTGCAACATTCACTGTGCAAACCACTGTCAGGAGGGTGAACATACTGGTATTCTTGCCAGATTAAGTATTTTTAATTAAAATATTGAAATTTCATATTCATGCCTAAAAATAGTTATAATGAAAAAGCTACAATATATAAAGAACCAAAATGGCAAAAAAATAAGTGATTTAAGAGATAATTCCTATTGCCATTTATTAAATTTTCAAGTGAATATTAATCAATGCTTTAAAAATGCCACTCATTATACTGTGAGCAGACCTGTTTAGGTAATAAGTTTTAACTTTCCTTGACTTTGCTGACATATTTTAGCAATGTTCATGATGCATGCTAATCATCTCACTTTTACAATGTGAAATGAGAATCTCGAGTGCATTAGGATAATAATGTTGATTATTCTTCTACTAGTGGCCTGGTGCATAAAATTTGTGCATATTAAAAGGGGATTAATTAGAGGAAATAATTTAATATTGCTATTTGCCCTTTCTCTATAATAGAAGTGTAAGAGAGGAAAGAAAATTAGTAAAATGTATATGAAAACCTTCCTCCTGTCAGTATCTGGGGCGCACCACAGAACCCAGAGTCAAGTCCCTGCCCACCCACATGCACCTCAAAATTGAGTGAGACCCAGACCCAGGCAGCTCCCACCCTCATTGGGCTAGATCCATACCTGGCCAATCCCATCATTGTCAAGCCCCACCTGGCAGGGGATGTAGCCTCAGGTCCCATGGCCTGGCGCCAGGATGGGGTAGGGGGCAGCCTTGAGGTCCCCTGTCAAGCCCTGCCAGGTGGGGGACATGGCCCGAGATCCCTTGTCAAGCCCCGCTGGGTAGGAGGCATGGCCTAAGGTCCCGTGTCAAGACCCGCCAGGCAAGGGGCACAGCCTTAGGTCCCCTGGCCTGGCACTGGGGGTGGGAGCAACCTGAGGTCCTCTAGCCCAGTACTAGGACGGGGAGCACACTTGAGGTCCCCCATCAAGCCCTGCCAGGCAGGGAGCGTGACTTGAGGTCTCCCGGCCTGGTGCCAAGATGGGAGGTGCGGTCTGAGGTCCCCTGTCAAGCCCAGCCAGGCAGGGGGATGCAGCTTCAGGTCCCCTGGCCTGGTGCTGGGGTGAGGAGTGTGGCCGAGGTCCCCCATCAAGCCCTACCAGTAGGGGGGTACAGCCTCAGGTCCCACATCAAGCCCCACTGGGCAGGGGCACAGTCTGAGTTCCCCCAACCCAGCACTAGGGGTGCACCTAGAGGTCCCCTGTCAAGCCCTGCTGGGTGGGGAGCATGGCCTGAGGTCCCCTGTCAAGCCCAGCCAGGCAGGAGGGTGCAACCACAGGTTCCTGGCCTGGTGCAAGGTGGGGGGCACAGCCTGAGGTCCTCTGGCCTGGCACCGGGGCAGGAGGTATAGCCTGAGGTCCCTCAGTCTAAAGTCCCCTGTCAAGCTCTGCCTGTTGGGGGTTAGGGAGTGGAGAGTGGTGTGGCCTGAGGTCCCCTGTCAAGCCCTATGGAGGCAGGGGAGGGCGTAGTCTCAGGTCCCTGCTGATTGCTTGTTAAGGCTCCTTATGGGAACTTGGCCTCAGCTGTGGGTGTAGCCATCTTTGTGACAGAGTGATGGTCAATTAGCATATTCCCTCTTTATTAGATAGAATTATTAGGTAGGATGGTACCTTTTAACTCCAATAAGAGAGAAAAAGCCTGTGAAATAGTTTTCAAAAAGGTAAACCTGGGGACATGCCATCATGGGGAATCCACTGAGGAAGCCAAGCTGCAGGCCTCACCAGTTAATCAGTTGCTACCACTGTAGATGAGACCACCATCCACAAATTCCCACACCAGCAATTAGGATTTTTATAACAACTTAACTTAGGGCACTAAAAACATCCCTGGATTTAAAGAACAATGCATACCAAGTACACCATATTAATTTGCTTTGACATTTTGGTTTCTTAAAAAAATCATAGTCAAGTATATATGAGATAAAACACATAAAAACCTAACTGACTGAAATCAAGAGAATGGTAAATATTACACCAAACACTGAACATCTACAGCTGTACTGTCCAGTATGATTACCTCCAATCACATGTGGCTAAGTAAAATAAAATGAAATTAAAATTCTGTTCCTCAGTCATACTAACCTCATTTCAGGGATTCATATAAGTAGGTACTGAATGGACAGCATAGATATGGGATGTTTCCACCACTGTGGAAAGTTCTCCTGGACAGTGCCTGGAGACAAAACACTTAATCTACTAGTAGAAAGACTTGGTAAGCAATGTGTTTCATTGCTACACAGTACCAAAAAGTTATTATTATTATTGGTTTGAATAAGTAGTCTAAATAAGCATCTTAATTCATTTCACCTTCAAACCATCGGTGAAAATTGATTTGAATGCCAGAACTCACTTACTGGAAACTCACTGCTGACAATGAAACTTGACAGCACAGTTCTGGCAAAGAGCTTTGTTTCCCAGGATGCTTCAATTTAAGCTGATGACATGCAATTGAAGCTGAAACCACTTAGGCTCCCAGCCTGTAAATCTCATGTACTTATCTGAGAAACTATTTTTTTTTCTTCCTTCATTCTCATTCCTTTTCCATGACAGTTTTCTAGTGTCAGAAGTCAAGCATCTTTGTTAAACCTAGGGCTACAATCAACCGGACCAGGCCTGAACAGGCTTCCTATTATTTGTAAGTAGCAGCAATACTTAAAGATACTACCGAATAGCCTGGCCGGTGTGCTTAATGGTTGAGCTTCGACCTAGGAACTAGGAGGTTGTGGTTTGATTTCTGGTTGGGGCATATGCTAGGTTGTGGGCTCGATCCCCAGTGTGGAGCCTGCAAGAGGCAGCCGATCAATGGTTCTTTCTCATCATTGATGTTTCTGTCTGTCTGTCTGTCTCTCTCTCTCTGGTCCTTCCTCTCTGACATAAAAAATATTTAAAAAATATTATCTAATATATATCTAATAGTATAGGAATGTCTTATACTTGAAAAGGATGTGTTACAATAAGAAACTTCTGTCAGAAACTTCATTATGAAAAATAGGAGTAATAAAGGAGACCCCATTGATGCATCTAGAACATTGATTAAATGGACGGTGTGTGTGTGTGTGTGTGTGTGTGTGTGTGTGTTTGTGTGTGTGTAAATAGATAAACTGGGCTGTAAAATGCACTGGAAGACCTAAGATCTGGAAGTTCTGGAGCAAAGGGAACAGAAGAAGCCAATAGTGCTCTAGCCTGAATGGATGGCATCTGCCAGGACAGCCTAGAATGGGGTAGCCTCGGGCAGGTCTGTTTGGCCCTAGCTCCCTCCTGAGGAAGACCCCCCCAAGTGAAGGTAATTGTGCAGTGTCCTCGGAGTTTGCTGGGTATAACTGCTCTCTCATAACAGGATTGACAACAGAAATGGTGGATGTCAGATTTAGCCCTTGGGGAGAGAGAGCAAAAGAAAGGCCCTAAGAAGCTTCAGTGAGGATATCTGTGGGGCAGGATCACCATCAGCAGCGGAACCCAGAGGAGATAAAGATTAACATTAAAGACAAATAAAACCAATTTCCTGATTTTGTTCACCTTGGAAACTTTTCAAGGATGGGGTGGGCAAAAGTAGGCTTAAAAGTTGTTTGTATGAAAAATAATACAATAACTAATAATACAAGAATAAACTGTTTCACATACAACTGTAAACCTACTTTTGTACCACCCTGTATTAACTGACAAGGGCAGATATGTTCTGTAGGAAGTGGCTTGCATAGTTTAAGATGTTTATTGTTTTTGTTTTTTAACTGACAATTTTCAAAGTACAGTACCATCAGAGTAAAATATATTTTAAACAACTGAGTTCCAGTGGAGTTTTTCAAGGGCTACAAAACAACTAAGACAAGGGGAGCAAGATGCAACATAGCATGTCAGAAGAGAACCTACAATGCCTGAACAAGATCTAAATATTTTTCAATATTTTGAAATAAAACGTTTACATACAGCTCAAGAAAATGTTGGAGAGGGATGGGCAGAAAAACAGGAAGAGTAAAGTAGATAATCTGATTTTGGCAAATCATCTATGCTAAAGATAGGCAATGGCAAAATAAACCATCCAGCTTTGAGGAAAGTAATTATCTTTAAGTGTCCATTATTAATAGATACGACGTTGAAGTACTGCGGCGTGTGTTTAGGAGTTGTCTAAAGTTTGACAGTGCCTGATTAACAATCAAATAATGAGGTTTTCTACCTTTAGGAGAGAGGCTGGTTTTAAAAGAGCCACCTACAGAAATATTTAAAATAGAAAGTAAGATGGAATAGGGTGGAGAATTTTAGACATCCAGCATTCAATGAGGCCAAAGATTCTGAATGTTTCCCAATGGCCTTTGCTAACTGAGGTGGAATGTCACCACGGAAAGGGCAGGGGGTGAGAAGATTTCTGGTCCAAGCATGATGCCTGAGGAAGGATGATGTGCCCAGACACAGCACTTCTGCTCCTCACCTGATGGGTGAGGACAAGAAGATACCCTTCCTCCCTCAGTGAGATGCCATACTCATGGGAATCTGCTAGGAACAGAAGCGAATGCAACCACAGGAAATGCCAACAAGAAAAGCAACCTTAGGAGGTAGAAAATCAAGAGCACACTGTGATCCCAGTTGGAGGACCCAGAACGACCTGAATGCAACTAAAACAGGACCAGCAGCGTGGGCGTTTGGATATTACCTTTCTCAGTATTTTAGTAAGAGTGAAAAAGAAGAGGAAAGGAAGAAGAAAAAACTGTGTTCCATCTATGAAGGAAGTAGCATTCCTTCCAAAGTGAAATTGCTTTATCAGGGATTTCAGAAGCTGCTCAGCAAAAATTACATGCTAGAGACCTTGGTTGTTAAATACTGCTGCCTTGTTTTAAATATATTTTTCTCATTTAATCTTCATAAAAACTCTGACATAGCAAGACAGATATTAATATTACTGTTTTACAGATGAGAAAAACAAGACTGAGAAAACAAAACTGCTATGTCCTAAGCCACAGGATAGTGTCAAAAACACTTATTAACGCCTCACAAAAGTTATAGACACTAAGCCTCCATGTTCTGGAATACTGAGTTTGAATTACATAGAACATAATAAAACTGTACCAGGAGGGTAACATTTCTTGATAAATCCCAGGAAGGAGATGTCTGCGCAGTATCTGCTCAGGTGGAAATGACCTAACACTCTGCCTGGTGGCTTTGGTCAGGCAATGTGAGGCTCATGCACAAGATAGTGTTCTTCCCCGCAACCCACCTGCCTAAGTGAAGCAGCTAGATTCCTTCTGCCTCTCTTGAAACTTTAAGGGTTTTGTGCTTTAGGAATGAAATTATAGCTCTTAAACTTAGAAACAGATGGTAAGCATTGCTTAGGATTCATATAAATTAAGTAGAAATGTGAAGAAAAATCAAGAAAAGAGAAGGGTCAAATAAAAGTTACAGCACAACATACAGTATCTTAGAATGTTTCTCAAACCTTAGAATTCATAAAATTATCCAAAGAACTTAATAACAGTGATGATTCTCTGGCTCCACTCTCAAGTGTTTGACAGGACCTGGAATGTGCATTTTTAATAACTTTGCTTGGGTAATTTTGTTTGTTCCGAATTGTCCATAAACCCCAATATAAAAAAGTCTTGAAACTTCTATGGAAAGAGGCCAATTAATTGCAGAAATTCATCACAGAGCCACTTGAGCGCTAAACAACAACAACAACAACAACAACAACAAAACTCCAGAGAAGCAAATAGGCAAAATGTTGCAGACAAGCAAACAGGGCCAGGTGATGTGTGCATTTCAAGGACAAATGATTTGACTGGAGAGTCATATCTCAATATGCTTGGGTATGACAAAACTGATGGTGAGGAAATGTGTTGTGGATCAGAGAAAAGGGTGTTCAACTCCATACTGGACAAGGCATGGAGAGCAGGTGAAAATAAGGATGTGTTACAACACATCGATAAAGGGTGAGAAGGATACTCTGATGCAGTGGGAAGTCAACTCTGCCATTTACTGGGTGTGTGACAGTCACTTTGCTACTCTGGCTTCCAAACTCTAAATCGAGGAAGCTACAACCGATCTCTAGGGATAGTTATCAAGAGTGAATAATCATAATGTATTTTAATAGAGCCCTCTGTAAACTATAATGCACCAAACAAAAACCAGTATAATGACAAAAAACTGGAAGTTACTAACATTCTTAAACACTGATTATAATCTTTTTGTAAGCTTCTTGCTGAGAAGTTTGCAAGAATGACAGATTTGTCACAAAGTCCAGTAGCATGTCAAAAAGAGGTAGGAAACAGCTGACTGGTGAAATCAGGAGCACTCACAGAACATTCCAGAGGAATGCAGGAAAACATCCATTTCCTTAAGGGTGAGAAAGGAGAGAAGGCTCAGCACTCCAGGATATAGTTCTACTTCATGTAAATTACCTTAGTAAAGTACAGATGCACTTGGGCTAAAGCCACAGTGAGTCTAGCAACTTCTTTCTCAACTCTGCTATGGAGGTGACCGGGGACTTCTGATCTTACACTAAAACACAGGAGACAATATGGAGGGCTGGGCCAGGGAAAGGGACAGTGGCCTACTTGTGTGTCAGGAATCTGGGGCATGGCTTAGCTACTTTCAGACAAGGAAGAACAAGTATCCTGTGAACTTGTCTGTTTTAGAGGATTAGTATTTCTATTGTAGTGCACTCTGAAAAATCTCAATCTTGAAAGAACAGACTCCAGCAGGGGATGAGAGGAATGAACACCCAGGAAGACCCACTGTAGCCATAAGGGCAGCTCAGCCAAAGGGTGAGGAGTCAGTTCAGGTCTGGGAGACAGGGGGAAACAGTGGAAAGGAAAGAGGTCAGCCACAATTGCTCATTCCCTCCTGTATCTCCTGGGCCTTACTGCACCAGAAGCTTGTTTTTGTCCGAAGCTTTATCCTTCACATTTTTTTCTTCAAAAAAAAAAAAAAGTGGGAAGGTTATGTTATGTTAGGTCAAGAAAAAGGTTTTGAACATAGAGACAACATTTTTTCCTTTTAATATCCTGCCAATCAAGGTGTCACATTAGCTGATGGATGGGTCCTAACATGTCATAGAAGAAAATCAGCACCTTTTAGTTCTACAGTGTACATGGTGACATTTATGGGACTAGCATTACCATGGGGGAGAGAATTAAAATGACAAGTCAGGAGAGCCTATTAAAAGAAAATATACCTGAAGTATGATAAAAGTAGTACTGAGTTCTCAAAGGTGCATAGGCTATGATTTAGCACATCTGTACAATTACACAAAAACAAGGGAATGAGCATGGACAATGTGAGCTGGTCAGAGGGGGTGGAGCAAGAGTCCAAGTCCACATGGAATGGAAGCAATCTCATCCACTGCAGAGGGTACTGCGATGTAAGAACAAACAGAGAATGAAAGTAGAGTAGCATGAAAAGAATCTGAACATTACTATGAGAAAGTGAGCTATATTTTACTAAGCAGCTATTTATGAGGTCAATTTTCTTATGCATTAGTTATGTGGTTCCCACCATTAAAGTAAACACAGCTGAATATAAGGAAAATAAAGATATTTTAATGATGTTTCAGGAAACAAAAGAATGAAACTTGGTAGAGAAGTCATCTGTAATGTTGTATAGAACACACTGAATTATAACTAATATAAAACTCCAAGGCAGGAAAATAGCATTTGGCTAAGAGTAGAGGCTGAGGAAAGGTGACAGATGATAGCCTCTGAAATGCCACAGAAACAGGCTTTCAAGTTACTATCAATGACTTGGGGTAGGGTGCTATAAAAAAAAAAAAATGATGGCCCAGGGTGGTCTGGCTCAGTGGTTCGAACGTCAGCCTGCAGATCGAAGGATCCAGAGTTTGATTCTAGACAAGGGCTCATGCCCATGTTGTGGGCTTGACCCTCACTAAGGGGGCTGCAGGAGGCAGCCAATCAGTGATTCTCTCTCATCACTGATGTTTCTATCTCTCTCTCCCTTCTCTCTTCTTCTCTGAAACCAATAAAAATATATTTTTTAAAAAAAAGCCTTAGCCAATTTGGCTCAGTGGATAGAATGTTGGTCTGGGGACCAAAGAATCCTGCATTCAATTCCCGTCAAGGGCATGTACCTTGGTTACAGGCTCCTCCCTAGCCAAGGCCCTGGTTGGGACTTGTACAGGAAGAAACTATCGATGTTTCTCTTACATCAATATTTCTCTCTGTCCTTCCCTCTCTCTTCTACTCTCTCTAAAAATCAATGGAAAAATACTCTCGATTGAGGATTAAAAAAAGAATATGATGAATTTCTGTTCAAAGAAAAGGAAAATGAGGAGAAACTATGATCCCGGAATAGCAGAAATTGTGTATCCCACTTACCTAAGAATGAAGTCAGCTGATCAGTAGGGCATATATAAAAGTGCCACCAGAGCTGGCAGAAAGACAATAAAATTTACTGTACCCGTCTTTAAAAAACAATGTTAATAATAGAAATTGCCAAAACCAGTGTGGCTCAGTGGATAGAGCGTTGGCCTGCGGACTGAAAGGTCCCAGGTTCGATTCCAGTCAAGGGCATGTACCTTGGTTGCAGGCATATCCTCAGTAGGAGGTATGCAGAAGGCAGCTGATCGATGTTTCTCTCTTGTCGATGTTTCTAACTCTCTCTTTCCCTTCCTCTCTGTAAAAAAAAAAAAATAATAATAATAATAGAGAGAAGCCAAGATGGCGGCATAGGTAAACACCTACACTGCTGCCTCGCACAACAATTTCAAAACTACAACTAAAAAACAGAATGGACACCATCCAGAACCACAGGAAAGCTGGCTGCGTGGAAATTCTATAACTAGAAGGAAAGAGAGGGGCTCACAAAGACCTAGAGGAGCTGCAAAAAGCTGAGGTATGGAGACACGCACGTGGAGAGAACAGGTGCCGGAGTGCCTGGCTGGCTTTCTGCGGCGGGAGGGAGACAGACTCCCAACTGCATTGGGCCCCTTATCCTGTGGCACTGAACACCAGGTCCAGCTGAGACTCATACGAGGGAGTTTGGGCTGTGAAAGGGGAGAAGTGCACGGAGGTTTGGGGGAGTTGCCAAAGGGCAGAACTCTGGTGGTGCGCACAGCACTGCGCGCAGAGGACCGACTGCTGATTTTGCCACTGGCTTTCACAAGTGGGCAGGAGAGGAAGTCTCCCAACTGCGCCACTTCTAACTCCACTAAACCCCAGTTTCAGGCGAAACCCTGGGGGCCCAGACTCATATGGTCCTGGAGTGCAGGGGAGCCAAAAAGGCTGTGATCTAGAGGCACTGTGTGTGCACACAGGGACCGCTCCAGCGACTACCCAGAGTCACGTGAGACCCAGGGGCCATGGAGGGCGGGGCCAACTGGAAGGCAAGGCGATCTATTAAGCCCTGAGACTCCCTCCACCCATCCCAAGCTCAACAGGGAGGCTTTTGCAGTTTTGCAAGTCTTGTTTCATAAGGCTGAATACAACACAGAAGTTCTCCCAGCATAGTGAAAATGCAGAGACAAAAGAAATGGAGGAAAACAAACGACTGGATATAGAGTTCAAAACCATGGTTATAAGGATTTTCAAGAATATCCTAGAAAAGATGGATAAATTTAGCAAGACCCAAAAGGAGATGAAAAAGGACCAACTAGAGATGAAAAAGGACCAACTAGAAATTAAACAAACACTGGCTGAAATAAAAAATATTACACAGCAACCTAACAGTAGACTAGAGGAAGGGAAGAATCAAGTCAAAAATTTGAAATATAAAGAATCAGAAAACACTCAACTGGAAAAGCAAGAAGAAAAAAGAATCCAAAAATGTGAAGATAATGTAAGGAGCCTCTGGGACAGCTTCAAGCATACCAACATCAGAATTGTGGGGTTGCCAGAAGAGAGACAACAAGATACTGAAAACCTATCTGAAGAAATAATGACTGAAAACTTCCCACATCTGGTGAAAGAAATAGACTTAACAAGTCCAGGAAGCACACAGAACCCCATATAAAAGGAATCCAAAGAGGACTATACCAAGACACATCATAATTAAAATACCAAGAGCAAAAGACAAAGAGAGAATATTAAAAGCAGCAAGAGAAAAACAGTTCATTACCTACAAGGGAGCAGCACCCATACGATTGTCAGCTGATTTCTGAACAGAAACGATGCAGGCCAGACGGGAGTGGCAAGAAATATTCAACATGATGAATAGCAAGAACCTACAACCAAGAATACTCTAACCAGCAAAGCTATCATTCAGAATTGAAGGGCAGATAAAGAGCTTCACAGATAAGAAAAAGCTAAAGGAGTTTATCAATTCCAAACCAGTATTATATGAAATGCTGAAAGGTTCTCTTTTAGAAGAGGAAGAAGAAAAAGGTAAAAGATAAAAAATTATGAACAATACATATCTATAACAAGTGAATCTAAAAATTAAGTGAATTAAAAATTTGATCATCAGAATAAGCTGGTGAATATAATAGAATCAGGAGCTCAGAAAGGAAGTGGACTGATAATTATCAGGGGGAAAGGGTGAGGGGGGTGCAGGGAGAGACTGGACAAAAATCAAACACCTATGGATGAGGTCAACGGGAGGGAGGTAAGGGTAGAGGGAAGGGTGGAAGCCGGGTGGAGGGGAGCTATAGAGGGGAAAAAAGAGAAACATATGTAATAATCTGAATAATAAAGATTTAATTTAAAAAAAGATAAAAAATTAATAGAAATTGATTAAATTTGGTTACAGAGAAATAATTTTTAATATGCAAATGTAACAAATATATAACTTAAACTTCTGCAAAGCTCAAATATGACACTATCTGCTAAATGTCAAGGTTACCCATCTGTCAGGCAGTGCAGTTACTGCAGACAATGGCCAGCTCCATGTACCTGTAATCCTAAGATACTTAATAACTTTTTCAGTCAAGCAGTCTTAATGATCTGCTTAGGAAATTCTGTCTAACAGTAATATGGCTAACAGAACTGCCTGACTTGATTTGTAAGCATTTATTTACTTGCTAGCCTGTTTGCCTGAAGGGCTAAGAAGCAGAGAAATGGTCCCTGAGAGGAGAAGCAGAGGCCATGAATAATCCATCAGCTGGAGCATTAGCACCTGCACAATTAATATTTGACTGTATTGGAAAAATGATCAATCACTCCATAGTTGACAATACTCTGTCTTCATATACCTAACATGTAATTATTGAAAGTATATAATTACCTATTTAAGAATGTAAATCAGTTACTATCAGAAAGAAATAGGCCACTTGAGACTATTGGGAAGTTAAAACTATTGTTTTAAAAATGAACAGAAAATAGTGTATACATGAAAGTAAGAGAGCAAGAAATATAGGTTAAAATTGATAACTTATAAAACAAGTTTTATAATGAATGAAGAGGTTACATAGTACAAGTAAAGTAACTTTCCCTTACTCCATAAACAGAAGTGAGAACAAAGGGCAATATGCTACATTCTATTTATTTGCCTGTTGTTGTTTTTTAACTGTTTTTGGTGGAGTTTTTTTTGTAAAAGATATGTGACCATTCAAGAAGAAGAAACACTCATTAGAAAGAATATATGCACCCCTATGTTCATAGCACCGCAATTTACAATAGCTACGAAATGGAAACAGCCTAAGTGCCCATTGACAGATGAGTGGATAAGAAAATTATGGTACATCTACACATGGAATACTGTGCAGCAATAAAAAGGAAGAACTCTTATCATTTGCAACAGCATGAATGGAACTGGCGAGTATTATGCTGAGCAAAATAAGCCAGTCAGAGAAAGATAAGTATCACATGATCTCACTCATATGTGGAATCTAATGAACCAAATAAACTGATGATCAAAAACAAACTCAGAGTCTAAGAAGCATGAGCAAACTGTGGAACCTTAGAGGGAAGGCAGGGGAGGGTGATGGGAAGAGATCAATCAATGAACTTGTATGCATATATGCATAACCCATGGACACAGGCAATGGGGTGATGAGGGCCTGGTGGGGGGAGGATGGGAGCGGGCTGGAAGAGGTTAATGAGGGAAAAAGGAGGATCTATGTAATACTTTCAACAATAAAAATTAAAAAGAAAAAGAAAAACTGAGTCTTATAGGAATAAATTGTTGTACTTCTTAAAAAAACAAAAACAGAATACATTCTCCCTGCATAGAAAGTTTAGACATCTTCAAAGAATGAGAGAACTTAAAAATAAAAGCTTGGGCATCTACAAATTCCATATGAATTTTACAAAAATAATAATAGCTTAATCAATTCAGGTTAAAAACTCATTAGCTATGTGCATTTTTCTGTTATTTATCTATACCATATGCCAAGAAAAATTTTTTAAAAATTCAGTTGAAATACAAATGAAACTGTCAAAATAAATCCCCCCAAATAAAAGGTTTTGACAGAAATTTCGGAAGAATAGAGGGCAAAAAAAAAAAAGGAAATAATGCTAATGAATAAGAGTGCATTTCATGAGCCCCCCCAGAAAATCCAAAAATGTTGGTGATATAATGTTGGTGATAGGTTTTTGGGACTGAAAAACTAAAACATGAATCCTCATGGTAGCTACAGGTACTTTACCCTCAAAGTGACATTACCAATAAAGAAATGATTTTCAAAAAGCAAAAAACATACAAGAAAATGAAAGCTTACTTGTGAATTCACACTTATAGTAATGAATTTTCTTCCCCCAGTTCTCACAAGGACTATCCCTGGGTCTGGGCCTGCCTGGGTATCTCCAACTCAAGCCCCCGGCAAAGAGCATTCATTTCCCAGATCCACTAGACTCAGCACATTTATATATTCCATTAATCCTGGTAGCCTGGGTGGAAACAAGTTTGTTTCTCCTGGTCCTATAAAGATCAGACTGTTCTGTACAGAGAACACTGTGAAGGTTGCCAGAGGGGAGGGTTTTGGAGGGATGAGTGAAAAAGATGAAGGGATAAAGTAGAAACTGGTAGTTACAAAATAGTCACAGAGATGTAAAATATAGTGCAACATATGAAATAGTCAATAATATTGTAATAACTATGTATGGTATCAGATGGGTACATGATTTATCAGGGTGACCACTATGCTGTACACCTTAAACTAATATAATATTAATTGAAAAATAAAAAATTATTTAAAAAAAGAAAAGAATGGACTGTTCTGGGAATGAATTAACAACCTCTACTCCCACAACAGCCCTATTTATAAAGATGAGTTGTCTCAATTTTAGTGTGCTGGATACAAGCAAGATACCAGAAGAATATAACCAATTTGCATACTACATATACACCTCCAAATCTCCATGAGATCAAAGATTGCAGGATTTTATCATTTAATCAGTCTTCTCTTTAACAACATTGCATATTTGGGTACATTTCTCACTAATAACCCTATTCCTACAGTGAATATGAATTTTATCTGGGCTACACTGATGTGAAATAAGATCCTATCTTTAGATATAACATATATGTGAGAAAAAAAACTGACTGGCATTTGTTAGTGCTGATATTATTTTATTTCAGTCTATATGAAGACTTACCTCTTTGACACTGTGTGTTACTGCCCATATTAGAAAAACTCTTGACATCACTTGGAAAGAAGTCAGGACAACAGAGGATGGAACAATTCCTGAAAGAAATTTTAGGATGGATAAATACATTGGGTTTATTTACTAAGTTTCAACATGAAATAAATTTTCTAAATAAATTCTCTAAAACATAATTTTAATGTTTGGACACAAAACCATCTTCAAACTGAAACTTACTTAATTGCTATATAGACTGTTTTTTAATGTAGTAAATATTAAAAAAACTTTTTCCTCCCTGAAAACAATATGGTTAATTACAATAGCAAACCATGGAATCTAGGTATCCTTCTTAAGCCTGACAAGTGAAATATTTTTTACACTTATCATATAGGTACATAAAATAAAACCATTGCTTAACCTTTAAAAACAGACACTGAAAGTTCATTAATAACATGGGTTTTAAAAATGAATAGGCACCTAAAAAAGGAAAATCAACCTGCATATTTAGAATATATTTCCTACTACTAGCCCTATTCCTACAGCGTATATGAATTTTAGTGGTAAATATACCCAATATGTATTTGTATCTAATGAATGTTGGAAGCTCATAAATATCAGACTTGTTATACTATCTAATGGTTATGTTGTTATCTTTCATAATTCACTTGAAGATTTTGCTAACTAACATAGCAAAATCAAAGTTTATTATCTTTACAAACCATTTCTTCTTACCTTGTTTGTTACAGTAAGCATGGGTACAATTATCTTCCCAATGTCCTCAAGTTAGAACACTGGAATCAGATTTAATTATTTATGTATGCATCAAGTTCTACTAAGTTTGCAATTCTTTGGCCTCTTCCTTCGATTTCTATAACAATAATCTCTATCTAGAGACCAGCTACCACCATTGTATAAAATTCTTGCCTCCTTTAAGTCATCTTAAACCCAGCAATAAGCCTTATCTACAAACATCATTTTCCCTTGTAACTATACACTGGCAAGGGACTGCTACTACAATAAAATCTAAAAGCAGAATTATGGGTATACAATCCAACAGCCCCCCACCATTACTCTGGCTTTACTGTTGCAGCAACTAGACTTACCAACTTCTTCTATCTATTGAGTTGCATGTGGGCCACTCTACACCTGCCAGGAACCTCTCACCATAGTCCCAGATCCTTCTTCCACTTTAGAACTAACCTCATCTTCAACACATTTATTGGGCTACCAATATCCAAACCCTCTAAAATGTACTCAGACTTCTGGACATTTATATAGTTGGACAAACTATAATTTACCAAAAGACCATGTATAAATCAGATAGAAATATAACTTACTGCCTCTATAGGTTTGGCTATGAAAGGAAATCACTTTGTATCTCCTTAAGAAAAAGAGATGCTGTAAACTGTTAGAATGAGTTCTGAAAGAGGATTTGCATTGCCCTGCTCAGTTGTTTAGAGCATTGTCCCGATAAGCCAAGGTTGTGGGTTTGATCACCGACCAGGGCACATAAAGAGCAATCAATGAATGCATAAATAAGTGAAACAACGAAGTGATGTTTCTCTCTTTCTCTTCCTCTCTCTCCTTAAAGTCAATCAATCAATAAAAAAAATTTTTTTTTAAAAAGAAAAGAGGATTTGGGCTTCAAGAGGGATGGTTTGGTTCCCCAAGCAAAACAAGTAAAATGGACATGTCAAGAATTGCTTAGCAAATAAAAATGCTTAATAAATCTTTGTAAAATGAATGAAAGAAATACACTAATGTATGGACATAAAGGTCAATGGAATAAAGTTGGGAGTCCGGAATTATGGTTACATGATTTTCAATGTAAGTGCTAAGACAATTAATGGGAAAAAAAATGTTTTTCCCCCAACAAATGGTGCTGGGACAATTGGATAGCCCCATGCAAAAGAATGGATGGAGTTAAATCACTTCCTCACATCTTATATAAAAATTAACTCAAAATCGATCAAAATTCTAAGTAGAAGAATTAAAACTATAAAACTGTTGGGGAAAAAGACAGATGTAAATCCCTGTGCCCTTGGATTAAGCAATAGTTTATTAGGTATGAGAGACATAAAAGGTGAAAGAAAATATAAATAAATGGGACTTCATCAAAATTAAACTCAAGTGCTTTAAAGGACATCATGAGAGTGAAGAGACAACCTACAGATAGGAGAAGATTATCTGCAAAGGAAGGACTTATATCCAAAATATATAAAGAATTCTTACAAGTTAACGATAAAAAGACAAATAACCTAATTTAAAATGTGGGCAAAGAATTTGAATAGAGATTTCTCCAAAGAATGTACATGGCCATTGGTCATCAGGGAAATGCAAATGAAAACCATAATGACCGATCTCCTTCAAATCCACTAGGATGGCTATGATAAAAAAGACAGATAATAACATGCAAAAGAATGGAGTTAGAACACATCCTTACACCATATATAAATATTAATGAGGGTATTTTGATATTGGAACCTTCATACGCTGCTGATGGGGTTATAAAAGGGTGTAGCCAGTCTGGTGATCCAGCAATTCTACTTGTAGATGTATAAATATATATCCAAGAGAAATGAAAACATAAGTCATACAAAAGTGGAAACAATCAAAATGTCCAACAGATAAATGAATAAATTAAATATGGCATATCTATACAATAAAACATTAGAAATAAAGTAAATAAAAATACTTAAGTAAAAGGAAATAAAGTACTGACATCTACTACTCTATTGATGAACCTTGAAAACATTATGCTGAAAGAAGCCCATATGTTGCATGATTCAATTTATATTAAAGTCCAGAATAGGCAAACTATAGGAATTGAAAGTAGATTACTAGGTCTGGGAGGTGAGGAGGGAAAGGGACTGACTGCCATTGGATATAGGGTTTCTTATAATAGAGGCAAAGCCTTGGCAATAACAGTATGTTTGGGATTTTAGAGACCCTTTAGCTTTTGCACAGCAAAAAAAAAAAAAAAAAAAAGGCAAATGGCAAGATTTCATTTTACTGGTGAGTACCACATCTTCTTTATCCATTCATCTATTGATGGGACACCAACATTGCTTCCATATTTTGGCGATTGTAAAAAATGCTACAACAAACATAGGGGTACATATACAAGATTGGACAAAAGTATACAGTTTTGAGTATGCAAAATACAGTTCATTCTTGTATTACTTATTAATTATTGCATTGTTCTCCATACAAACAACTGTAAACCCACTTTTGTCTCTCCCTGTATCTTTCTCAGTTAATGGTATGTGTGTGCATGTGAGTGTTTTTTAAATAAATAGCCAGAAGTGGAATTGCTGGGTCAAATGGTAGTTTTATTTTTAATTTTTAAAGAAATCTCTATACTGTTTTCCATAGTGCCTGCACCAATTCACAATACCACCAACAGTGCTGAAGAGTTCTTTTTCTCTATATCCTAGACTTGTTATTTGTTGGTTTTTATAGAACAACCATCTGAGAGGCGTGAAATGGTATTTCATTGTGGTTTTGATTTGCATTTCCCTAATGATTAGTGATGCTGAGCATCTTTTCACATGCCTGTTGGCCATTTGCAGCCTTCCTTGGAGAAATGTCGATATATGTCCTCTCTTCCTTTTTACTGGTAAATGTTTTTTGATGTTGAGTTGTATGAGTTCTTTATATATTTTGAATATTAATCTGTTGTGGAATATATCATTTGTGACCATCTCACATTCAGTAAGTTGTTTTTTGTTGTGTTGATGGTTTCCTTCACTGTACAGAAGCTTTTTAGTTTGATGTAGTCTATTTTTGCCAGAGAAGACATATCCAAAAAGATACTACTAAGAATGAGGTCAAAACCCACTGGTGTAACTCAGTGGCTGAGTATCAACCTATGAAGCAGGAAATCATGGTTCAATTCCTGGTGAGGGCACATGCCTGGGTTTCAGGCTTGATCAATGATTCTCTGTCATCATTGATATTTCTATCTCTCTTTCCCTTCCTCTCTGAAATGAATAAAAATATATTTTAAAAGACTGAAATCAAAAAAGTTTACTACCTATATTTTCTTCAATGAATTTTATGGTTTTAGGTCATACATTTAAGTCTTTAATCCATTTTGAGTCTATTTTTTGTATATGGTATGAGTCGTCCAGTTTAAATTTTTTTGGCATGTATTTGTCCAGTTTTTTCAACACCACTTATTGAAGAGACTATCATTTCTCCATTGTGTATTATTGCTTCCTTTGTCATAAATTAATTGACCATGTAAGTGAGAGTTTATTTCTGGGCTCTATTTTGTTCTATTGATCTATGTATCTGGTTTTGTGCCAGTACCATATTATTTTAATCATAGGATTGTAATATAGCTTGAAATCAGGAAGCATGATACATTCAACTTTGTTCTTTTTTTTTAATTAAATCTTTATTATTCAGATTATTACATTTATTTCTCTTTTTTCCCCTTCATAGCACCCCTCCACCCAGCTCCCACCCCTCCCTCTGCCCTTAGCTCCCTCCCATTGATCTCATCCATAGGTGTATGATTTTTGTCCAGTCTCTCCCTGTACACCCCTCACCCCTTTCCCCCTGAGAATTATCAGTCCATTCCCTTTCTGTGCTCCTGATTCTATTTACCTTTTTCTTCTTCCTCTTCTAAAAGAGTACCTTTCAGCATTTCATATAATACTGGTTTGGAGTTGATGAATTCCTTTAGCTTTTTCTTATCTGTGAAGCTCTTTATCTGCCCTTCAATTCTGAATGTTAGCTTTGCTGCATAGATTATTCTTGGTTGTAGGTTCTTGCTATTCATAATGTTGAATATTTCTTGCCACTTTCAGCTGACAGTCGTATGGGTGCTCCCTTGTTGGTAATAAACTGTTTTTCTCTTGCTGCTTTTAATATTCTCTCTTTGTCTTTTGCTCTTGGTATTTTAATTATGATGTGTCTCAGTGTGGTCCTCTTGGATTCCTTTTATATGGGATTCTGTGTGCTTCCTGAACTTGTAAGTCTATTTCTTTTACCAGATGTGGGAAGTTTTCAGTCATTATTTCTTTAAATAGGTTTTCAGTATCTTGCTCTCTCTCTTCTTCTGCACGCCCACAATTCTGATATTGGTACGCTTGAAGCTGTCCCAGAGTCTCCTTACATTATGTTCACATTTTTGGATTCTTTTCTCTTCTTGCTTTTCCAGTTGAGTGTTTTCTGCTTCTTTATATTTCAAATTTTTGACTTGATTCTTGCCTTTCTCTAGTCTGCTGTTAGGACTCTGTATAATAGTTTTTACTTCAGTCAGTGTATGTTTAATTTCTAGTTGGTCTTTTGTCATCTTTAGTTGGATCTTTTCCATCTCTAGTTGGCTCTTTTGCATCTCTAGTTGGTCCTTTTTCATCTCCTCTTGGCTCTAAGTTTATCTAACTTTTCTAGCATATTCTTGAAAAACCTTACAAGCGTGGTTTTGAACTCTATATCCAGTCGTTTTTTTTTTCCCTCCATTTCTTTTGTTTGTGATCCCTTCCCTTGTCTCAGCATTTTCACTATGTCAGGGAAACTTCTGTGTTGAATTCAGCCTTATGAAACCAGACTTGCAAAACCGAAGAAGGCTCTGTTGAGCTTGGGATGGGTGGAGTCTCAGGGCTTAAGGGACCGCCTTGCCTTCCAGTCGGCCCCGCCCTCCACGGCCCCTGAGTCTCACGTGACTGGGTAATCGCTGGAAGGGGCCTTTTGCCAGCCCACCTGCAGTGCCTCTAGACCGCTGCCTTTCCAGCTCCCCTGCGCACCAGAACCACACGAGTCTAGGTCTTCAGGGTTTCACCCGAAACAGGGGCCCAGTGGACTCAGAAGTGGCGCAGTTGGGAGGGTCTGTCTCCCACCCACTCGTGAAAGCCAGTGGCACAATCAGCAGTCTGTCCTTAGCGCAGCACCGTGAGCGACCAGACCTCCGATCTTTTGCTACTCCCCTAAATTTCTGTGCACCTCTCCCTTTTCACAGTCCAAACTCACTCTGTATGAGTTTCGGCTGGATCTGGGGTTTAGTTTCGTAAGATAAGGAGTTTAATGCCATTGGAAGTCTCCGTTTCCCTCCCGCCAAAGAAAGTCAGCCAGGTACACGGGCACCCGCTCCCTCAGCGCACGTGTCTCCGTACCTCAGCTTTTTGCAGCTCCTCTGGGTTTCTGTGAGCCCCTCTCTTTCCTTCTAGCTATAGATCTTCCACTCAGCCAGCTTTCCTGTTGTTCTGGATGATGTCGGTTCTGTCTTTTAGTTGTAGTTTTGAAATTGTTGTGCGAGGCAGCAGTGTAGGTGTTTACCTATGCCGCCATCTTGGATTCTCCCCACAACTTTGTTCTTTCTTAAGATTGCTGTAGGCCCTGATCGGTTTGGCTCAGAGGGTAGAGCGTTGGACTGTGGACTGAAAGATTGCTGTAGCTATTCAGGGTCCTTTGTGCTTCTATATAATTTTCAGGATTTTTTGTTCTAGTTCTGAGAAGAATCCCATAGTTATTTTGATGGGGATTGAATTGAATATGTAGATTGCTTTGGAAAGCATGAACATTTTAATGACATTAATCCTTAAGTATATATTTAAATACAGTTTAACTTATATCATTTCTACTCTCTATATTTTGTTTTTCTCAATTAAATTTTTAAGAAACTTACTATCTTAAAACACATTCTTGCCCTAGCTGGGGTAGCTTATTTGGCTGGAGTGTCCAAAAGGTTACAGGTACAATTCCTAGTCAGGTCACATAACTAGGTTGCAGGTTTTTTGTTGTTGCTAATTACTTAAATTGATTGGTTGGTGACGGCTGTTCCACAGGTTTCCTTAAACCAGCAGTCGCCAACCTTTTGGACCTCACAGACCACCAGTGATCCACGGAACACCAGTTGGTGACCGCTGGTTTACAGACAACAAAAAGGAAATTCTGCAATTTATCAGCAAGATGAAAATACACTAAAAAAAAAGATTTATTAGTGGGCCTCTATTAATCATTCATTTGATTTAAAAATATTTAATTCAAAAAAAATTTTTGGAGTACCTACTTCAAACCAGACCAGGTATTGTTCTTCATTTTGGGGATACAACAGTGAAGGAGAGTGTCCCTACCTTTAGAAACTTATACTGGTAGGTTACAACTGATTTGCTCTGGAATAGCTCTTAGTTTTAGGACT
Organism: Lasiurus cinereus; assembly: GCA_011751065.1. Classification (NCBI taxonomy): domain Eukaryota; kingdom Metazoa; phylum Chordata; class Mammalia; order Chiroptera; family Vespertilionidae; genus Lasiurus; species Lasiurus cinereus. The sequence goes on along the minus strand of JAAGEH010000045.1, from coordinate 49,166,768 downwards.
TTTCTCTCAAGATGGGGCAAAGCTTCTAAACATTTGTAAACAAGAAATGACATGATTACCTATTGGTTTCAGAAAGCTATCTCTGTCAACAGATTATAACTTGAGAAACAATTATAGGAATTTATATTGAAAGAGCAATGAACTTTTGAAGCAAAACATTAGCAGATAAAAGAAATACAGTAATGTGCGTGCGTGTGTGTGTGTGTGTGTGTGTGTGTGTAGCAAAAACTGTGTAAAGTGGATCTGGCAATTTATTTCTTATTTCCCCAGAACCAGGGTGGTCCCCAAGCAGCTGAGCTCAGTAAAGTTGGGCAGCACTGAAAATCCTCCCTACCCGATGTAGCCCTTAAATGGGCCAGGAGAGTGGGGTTGGGAGATTGGCTGCATATGACTAAGAACAGGTTGAAAGTTAGATACAGGAAAGGCAACAAGATTGGGAGCAAGAGTAGGAAGTGTCCACAACCAGCGAAGGAGCTCCAACCATCAAGCAATACATGGTAATGGAGACCAAACTAGAACAAGGCAGGAGACACAAAGTTGGTGACAGAAATTAAATTAAATGATGGCAAGTGAAATCAGAATCTCCCTTTCCAAATACCAGATCCACTGAAATAAAAGTAACAAAATTAAATAACAACAAAGATTACCAGCAGCAACCAAAAAGAAATGGGATACAACTTTATGCCATATATTTTTAAAGGTGCTAACCACAAAAGGGAAGATTAGACACTTCTTACTCTACCTGCAACCCTAAAAGTGAATCAATAAAATTATGGGAATTTTCACTAGTAGGACCACATTTGGAGAGAAATTTTAATTTCTGACTGGAGTGTGACAAACATCCCTGGAAAGTGATGGGGATGTAGGAAAAGTGACTAAGCAGGTGCCACCTCATCAACATCATGTTTTTCAGCCCCACACTGTGGGACTGGTACAAAGTTCCCTATGGGAATATTTTCTATAGGGTTGAGGAATCCAGGATGGAAGAATTAAATCTCAGAAGAGAAGGAAGAGCTCACATTTTTAAATAAGCAATTCATACACATGGTTCAAAATTTAAAAAGTATTAAAAGATACAAAGAGAAGTCTCCCTCCCAATTCCATCTTACTACTCAGGGGCCTTTCCCACATATAACCAATTATTAATTCCTTCTTTCATTCCAGGTTTATATTTTAGCTATATAATAGCAATTATGCAAGTGAATGTATAAAGGTATATTTATTCACATTTGCCCCAATTTATACACACTGTTGTTCTATTACTTGCTTTTCTTCCCTAAAAAATATCCTGAATATCTTTCTATATATCAATACATATATATGTTGTTTTAATTACTGAAGCTTTACGTCTTAGTATCACTGCATTCTTCCAAGCCCTAACCTCAGTGTATAGAATATATAAAAAGGAAAATTCCAATCCTTAAACTCTAGCTCACAGAGGAAAACAATTAAATGTTAAACATTGTGAAAATATAGTAAGGGAGAATCCAATAACATTTATATCAGAGCAAATAATATGATTGGAGAGGGTTGCTTACACTTTAGGAAGACGAAAAGGAATGGCAACCATACAACCATAATGCAAGAAAAAAAAAATAAAGCATGCATTGCATCTAGAGGAAGGTAAAAAATATATAAATATTTTGGGGGGGAGGAGTCAAATATTAAAGCAACTGAAAGGAAGATAGTAATTATGGAAAACAAAGACGGTCCAACACAGTGATAATTATTATCTCTAATGTAGAGAACCCAATACATGGAACAGTAAATGTATTCAAGGATATAATCCAAGAAATGAAAAAAAAAGAACTCAATTTGTACTGAAAAAATACACTGTGTTCCAGAAGACAACAAGTGATAGTGAATGTGTAAAACCAAGAAATTTCTGGTTACAAAAATATTTCATGGATCCAGACAAAAAAAGCAAGTTACCTACAAAGTGGTAAGAAAATCAGCCTGGCTTCAGACTTCTCCACAGCAACATCCAATGTCAGAAGACAATGAAGCAACACTACAAAGGTTGAAGGGAAAGAAAGTATGTTCAAGAATATTATACCCAGCCAAGATAGCATTCTAATGTAATGGCAAAAGGTAAACATCACTAAATAATGAAAGGGTTTGCCAAATAATGCCAATGTGACTGACCTTCTTGAGAGCTACATGCTGTCAGAAATTTAGTCAAATAAGAGGTAAATCAAAATAAAGAATTTAGGAATGGAAAAGTCATGATAAAAGGGCCCATAGTAGGCAATGAATCTATTTAAATATATCAATAAAACTTAAAAATTACAAGTACAGTAATTATGGTTTTAGAACATAGTATAAGTGCTTATAGGCCACAATAATAAATGATATGTTTTTTAAAATGGGAGTCAGGTCCCTTGGTGGTAAGACTCAGTTGATTGGAGCATTGTCCCGTACACCAAAAAGGTTGCAGGTTTGATTCCAGCTTGGAGCACATACCTAGGTTGAGGGTTTGATCCCCCTTGGGGCATATATGAGAGGGCATGCATGTTTCTCTTACAATGATGTTTCTCCCCTTCTCTCTCTAAAAAAATCAATAAACATGTGTTCAGATTGGGGGGGATTAAAAAAAAAAGGTGAGTTGAGGAAGAGATATAAGAAGATATGACAATACTAATTTCCTTAATAGAATTAAGAGATATTGCCTAAAACTAAAATATAGCTAAACATAATTCTAACCTTAATTTTTCATAATGACTTGGTTAAACTTCAGGAACCTTTTAGTATGTAATATGTATCTCATGGTAAAAAAAAAATTTATATTTTTTATTAACTTAATGATTTTAATGAAAAATAGCATGTATAATATGAGCAATAGATCTTGATTCTTCCACTCATATATTTTTTCTTCCTTATATTAATATATATGTGAAGTGAATGCTCTCTGGAATGATGTTAATCTAGCTTTTTCAAAAGGCTGAACCCAGTCCAATGGTCACTTGAAACAATTCAAGATATAATGACAAGATTGAGAGAATAGTCATCCCCTTAAGACTTGAAAAAAATAACAATCACAGGACTTCACTTAAGCAAACCAAAAAGTATACTTTTACCAAACCATGTTCTCATAGAGCTTTGAGAAAGCTCTATCAAACCATGAGAAGAATTAGAATTAGATTCTAATCTAAAATAGCAAGGAACCACAAGTGTTACTTAAATCTGATTATCTTTAGCTAAGAAAATCTTGGCTGTCAGAGCTAGAAAGGAATAATAGTTCAAGTTCAACCCAGTACCTGATAGATAAGGAAATTGAGGCCCAGAGAGGTAAAGTGACTTGCCAAGGTTACAAAGATAGTTGAACAAAACAGATTAATATTTATGATTAAAGTCTGGTGGTAACTCTCAAACAAGGCTAATTATGGGTCAATATATAACTAGAACAGAATTAAAATATATAAGACAAATATGACAAAGGTTAACATTCAAAGTATATAAAGAACAAAATCATTTTTGTCTTTTAAAAAATCAAGACCCTGACCAGCCAGCATGGCTCAGTGGTTGAGTGTCGACTTATGAACCTGGAGGTCACAGTTCAATTCCCAGTAGCCACTCTGATTATAATAAAGTAAAGACTGTATATGCAAAGTAAAAACTGTATATGCAGGTCTGGGGAAAAAACACAGAAAAACCAAATTGTTGACTAGAATTGCAGAATTTAAGGGCATTTTTTTCCTTTTCATTAAATGAATTCCGTTGTTATATTGATAGTCTTATTTGTCCAATAAATAATGTTAAAGTGGCATTTAAATGGCAAACAGTATTTTTCGCAGAAACCAGTTTGGCTCAGTGGACAGAGCATCGGTCTGCGGACTGAAAGGTCCCACGTTCGTTACCTGTTAAGGGCATGTACCTTGGTTGCGGGCACATCCCCAGTAGGGGGTGTGCAAGAGGCAGCTGATCGATGTCTCTCTCATCGATGTTTCTAACTCTCTATCCCTCTCCCTTTCTCTCTGTAAAAAATCAATAAAATATATTTAAACAAAAACAAAAAAAAAGTATTTTTCACTTTTTCTGTTACCCAAACTTGTAGAAGTGCCTAGCTACTTAATCCTTGAGCTAGTAATCAAGGCACCAAGAACCATTTGGGGGCAATTTGACTCTCAATGTAGGCAAGAGATCTAAGGAGGATAAAAGAAAGGTCTATGGAGGGCTGCCAATACTATACAATAGATGTTAAAAATGCAGTGACTGCCCCGCTCTATTTCCCATCCCTGCACTAATGCAGGGGTGGAGGTGGTGGTGGCATTCACTTAGTAGGAGCCAGCAGAACATGGAAAGAGCCTGTTGACAGCGATAAAAGACACACACTGAAAACACTGCTTGCAGGAGGAGTGAAGCTTGTCAAAGTATTGCAGAGGCTGGGAAAGTGAAGAAAAGAGAAAGAGCAATTATAACCTGTACCTAACAATTCCTCAGCTAAATTTAACTAGAGAGGTGGAATATATCTGTAGCTTGATAATGATAGGCAAGTGAATGCTCAGATACAAAAAGACTCAAACCTACACAGAATTTTAAGTGGTCATTGTAAAAAAAAAAAATTGTATTTTCATACCAATCATCTGCTATTATTCTGATATTTCAATTGTGAGCACCCAAAATAAATAAATGCCTTAAGGAGGAATAAGGAAATTCTAGGCTCAAAGCAAAAGCTTTTTTCTTATTACAAGGTAAGTATTAATGCCAAACTTTTCCAGAAACACAACTTTTAAAATTTTCAGTTGTGAATAATGAGCATTAAACAATAACCTTTATTTATCTTTTGAAGGCTGAAATGGAGTTATTTATCCAATATTTCCCACATTTTTTTTGTCAAGCAATATCTCAGTTCTTATTTATTCACACTGAATTATGTTCACAAATAATTCCATTAAAATCTATTACCTTAATCCTACAAGACATTATCCTGAAATGCAAGTACTTTGTATGCATAGAAATATATATCTAAGATGGTAATAATAATTATTTCTGGTTAATTAGGTTACTTCCTTCTTTTTCTTCAAGTATTAGTTAAATTTCTTTTTAACAATGTGTTACTTTTACATAAAAATAAGGTTACTTTAGAAAATAATGCCTTTTCACTTAAAAAAAACACCTCACCATAACTTTAATATTGTAAATTCTGTTAAAAGTAAAATGTATACAATTTCAATTAATGTGTTAACTGTTTTCACACACAGTTGATTTATATTTTAGCAAAAATAAAATCACATATAATAAAAAAGCTACATTGAAAACTTCTGAAAAGTTTTTTTAAGAGTTTACTTATTCAAGTACCGCTTTTGTAAGAGTTTATTCAAATACCGCTATTCTAATGAAAACTTTGCTGAAAGGAGAAGATCGTATAGAAGGTCATTACTGAGATTTATATGACCATGTATATTACCTACGGATAAACCAATAGATGGTTTTGCTGCTCAAATCCAACTTGAAAAATATAAAGCAGCTTGATTATTCACATCAAGCACTATAATAATATCACTATATTCTTCTTCCAAGTGGATGTATTCATGGATTGCTCAATAGGCTAAGACTTCAGCAACCATTCAAATCTTTTGTGCAGCAATACTATTTGTTTATTCACTGAGCATTCTCCCTCTCTTTTATTTTTTACATATTGATTTTAGAGAGGATGGAAAAGGGAAAGATTGATGTAAAAGAGAAACATCAATTTTCTGTCTTCTGCATGCCCTTCCTCCCCCCACCACCCTCTGACAGGGGCCGATGCCCAGGTATGTACCCAGACAGGGAATCAAAGAGAAACCCTTTGGTGCACCAGACGACACGACACTCCAACCAACTGAGCCACACCAGCCAGGGCCATTCTCTCTCTTAGATTCCTTGCTTATAGAACACATCTTATTTGGAGTATGGTATACCCCAATAAACACTAGCTTCTTTGGAATCCCTTATAATTGGAGGAAGCCCTGTGGCACAGTTCTGATCAATGAAAAAAATGAAGTGAGAGTTTATGGAAAGCCTTGCTATGCAGCCACTTTCCACTTGGAATGTGACATGATACCCCCACACAACTCAGCACAGCCATCTTGTAACTATGGGATCACATGCACTAACACAAAAGTCACACACTAGTGATGGTAGAGCAGAAAGACAGACTTCTTATATGGGAAAAGAAAACCCCTATTTGGTTAAACCACAGTAGTCCGAATACTGACGTGTACATTGTAATCCTACCTACACACTCTTTCTTTTACAATTGAGAAAATGAACCCAAAATCTAAAGGAAATTTGGATGACTTAAGAGGAACAAAGTATATCAGAATGCAGAATTAGGTAACACATTTTATTTTTTAAATATTTTTATTGATTTTGAGAGAGAGAGGAAGGGAGAGGGAGAAAGAAATAGAAACATCAATGATGAGAGAGAATCACTGATCAATTGCCTCCTGCACACTCCCCACTGGGGATGGGGGATAGAGCCCCAAACCTGGGGCATGTGCCCTGACCAGGAATTGAATCTGCGACCTCTTGGTTCCTGGGATGATACTCAACCACTGAGCCACACCAGCCAGGCTAGGCAACACTTTTTAAAAGCTATTTCAATTATACTTTGCAGCCTCAAAGACTAATGGCATAAAGAAAGAATATGGTGGAAATTTGTTGTAACAATTCCTTTGGTTCACAATTTTTTGAATCACTTATGAAACACAGTTCATATTGCTAAAAAAAAAAAAATCTAGTATATTATATCCAAAAACAAACAAACAAAAATTCTGCTGTCTGCTTTTCTTTTGCAAGTTTGACATGTGGTATTCATGAATATTTTTTAAAAACTTTTTTTTTGAGCTAAGAATGTAACAATCAATGCCAGGTCAAGATCTATCAAATATAAATGCAGAATTTATTAAGGTATTTAACTATCATAATAGTTGCTTGCCTTTTTTATTTATTTTTATTTTTTAATATATTTTATTGATTTTTAACAGAGAGGAAGGGAGAGGGATAGAGAGTTAGAAACATCAATGAGAGAGAGACATCAATCAGCTGCCTCCTGCACACTCCCCACTGGGGATGTGCCTGCAACCAGGATACATACCCTTGACCGGAATCTAACTTGAGACCTTTCAGTCCTCAGGCTGAGCCAAACCGGTTTCGGCACCTTTTTTATTTTTAAAATATATTTTTATTAATTTCAGAGAGGAAGGGAGAGGGAAAGATAGAAACATCAATGATGAGAGAAAATTATCTATCAGCTGCTTCTTGCACAGCCCCCATTGGGAATCAAGCCATAATCTGAGACTGTGCCCTGACCAGGAATTGAACTGTTACCTCCTGGTTCATGGGTCAATGCTCAACCACTGAGCCACAATGGCCAGGCTAGGATAATTTTTAATGTATCAAAAGATTATCATAGAATCTCTCATCAGAACCATATTGTTAATATATAATTATATTTAGGAAACATATAAATTGTGTAATTACTTAATATTTTGAGTGTCTAGTCATTCTCTGGAAGTAATAACCAGTTTTATCACTGCAGAAGGGCAAACAATATATCCTTTATGGCCCTTCAAAAAACATAATAAAGTGAGCTAATTATAGTTTAAGATTCTACCCTACATATTTTATTGAAAATTAAACATATATTTGACATATATATGTACAAAATTATTCCTGCCTTAAATTGTCACATATCCTTTGGTTTTTCTCTTTTCTTATAAGTCAGTGGTCGGCAAACTCATTAGTCAATAGAGCGGGGCAAACCGTGGCTCGTGAGCCGCATGTGGCTTGTGAGCTGCAGTTTGTCGACCACTGTTATATGTCAATACAGAAACAATATATTTCAGCTCTAAATCTATCTTTAAGAACAAGGTGTCTATTTAACTCCTGACAGTCTATTCAAGGTACTAATCTGCCATTATTTATAGATCCTTGATTCCTTTCTGAGCAGCTGTCATTAACTGAACAACTTAGGAGTTCAAACACTCTTTATTCAACTCAACTGCCTCTTGGAATTATTAGCCATGCTTCTCAAGGCTACAACTATGATAAAAAGTAAAGATGAACCAAATCTCAAGAAGGCTGTGAAAAAGAGCCACCACTGAACACATGAAGAACTGATGCTCTCTGATTGACATTCCTTTAAAGCCCTTATTCCTGGTCATTCCGGCCCCTTTTATCAAGTTTGAGGCTTTCTGGGAGTGTTTCCTACACCAAGTTGTAACTTTTTGGGGCTTTCAAGGCACTCCAGAACTGCCCCTTTGGGGAACAATATATACTCAGAAGACAAATACAGGCAAGGGAAAGGAAGAAACAGTGAACTGGCTTCTAGTCTAGAAGTATTTGATACTTTCTTCTCACTCCAGTCTCCTTTACCCTACACTTTAGAAATGGAACTCTGGCTTCAAACTGTCTATGCAAACACAAATTCCCTAAAGGAAGAAGAGCAGGGACATGACCAAAACTCCTATCTGGCCAGTGCAGGGTGGAGGAGAGTCTGAGAACAGGGAATACAGAGGAATTAATGGGGAAAGAAAAGGGGGTGGGGGGTGGGGAGAAGGAGAATGGGAAACAAATGAGCCAAAATCAAGATGTAGGAAAAATAGATGGGAGGAAGAAAAGGTAAGAAAGAAGAGAAAGACGGATATAGATATTTCAGAGTAGGGCACGATAGCAAAGAGACAGGATAAAAATATAGAGGCAGAGAAACAATGTTTCCTAAAGGAAGAGAGATAGAAGCAGGAGGAACATGGTGAAAAGGCAAAGAAGTGGGAGTCAAGGCTATGGGTCCAGTTTTCTGGTAACTAGTAGAAACTGGTAATGCTACAGATAGTTCCAGAGAATAGGAGACAGAGCATGTCAGGAGTAAATGATGAGTTAAAGTTTTGTACATGTTGAATTTGTGGTGTTTGCACAGTAACCAAGTGGAGATGTGCAACTGGGCAGCTGGGATGGAAATTCAGGAGTTAGAAGTGGCCTAGAAGGGAGTATGTGGGAATACGGAAGCTACAGGAAAGATACGGTGAAGCCTCAGAGGGAGACTGTATAAGGGGAGAAAATGAGGACTATAGGGAACACCAACATTTGAGGGACAAAGAAAGAGCCCATGAAGGAAATCTAAGGACAGGTGTAGGTGGCCTAAGGTGTAGGAATAGAAGTGGGAGAGAAATTGGGTAGGTATAAAAATGAATAGTCCCACCTTGAGTGGCAGCAAGGTAAGAAAGCTGAGAAAATATTCTGAGAAAACAGAGATGAGTTTATTTACATTGGAAAAAGGTTCCAAAAGCACTACTATTTCTCCTTCTGAGTTCCTATACTTTGAACTTACTCTTTGGGCAAACTTTTGTTACAATGTGCTTCATGTCTGTGTTCCCAATAGAGAACACAACTGGATCTGCTGATACTTATACTCTTAGTGCTTGCTTAGTGCAGTGCCTACCATCCAGTAGAAACTCAATAAATGTTTGGAGGTTCTCTGAAGGGCAACTGGGAAGTATGCATTAGTAAATGCCTTAAATTTTGATATTACCTTAGACTTACTTATAAGAATATATTCATTACAGACAAATCATAGTTCTACAAAGATTTAGTGATAGGTATAGTTATAACCTGAATATTTTAAAACTACCTACATATCCAATACAAACTGAGCACTGGTTAAATCTTACAATATGTCTATACAACTGAATACTGAACACCCTCCAAAAATCTATTCAGATCAACACTAACAAATAAGGCCATACAAAACCTACACCCTCAGCACAACTCAAAGATAAGGATGGCTATAAACTCAAATCACCTATAAGTAGAAAACAGATACCAAATTCCAGCAGAGCTATCCCTTGAGCTCCCACTGAAAACCTTTGTGGAAAGTGAGAAGTTTGGAAAAAAGACATGTATGAGAGAAGAGAGGAACTGAGGCCTTCTTTGAGCTAAAATCACCCCAGAGAGAGGCAGTCTACCCTAAGTACAAACACCTTGTCACAGAGAGAGGCAGTCTACCCTAAGTACAGAAACACCTTGTCAATCAGAATACTAACTATAGGGAAGAGACTTCTGTCTGTGGAATTTGAATAGCAATCTCAAAAAGGCATTGCTTCTGGGGAAGAAATGGATAAAAAAGAAAGGGAGGTGCACCTTTTGGTGACTAAATTTTGAAGAAAACAGGGACAGGAGGAAATTTAGATCTCTGTGAAATACATAGGAGCTAAAACAATGGACAATTTCTATTCCTACAGATCTTTTCAAACAAAAAGCCATCCAATGAAGAGATTATCCTTCACCACATTTACCGGTGAGTGTTCTAAAAATATAAATCCTATAAACCAACTAAACTTCCAACCCTATCTACACAATAAATAGATGAAAGCAACTGACAACTATACAAAAGTACAACCAGAAAAACAAAAACAAAACAAAAAAGAGGATCAAAACATTTCAGTTCATCTTGCCCTGGCCAATTTGGGTCAGTGATTAACAGCATCAGCTCATGGACTGAAGGGTCATGGGTTCAATTTCCAGTCAAGGGCAGGTACCTCGTTTGCACGCTTGATCCCTGACCTGATTGGGGTGAATGTGGGAGACAACAGATTGATGTGTCTCTCTTACATCAATGTTTCTCTTTCTCTTTCTCTTTTTCCTCCCCCCTCCACCCTGCCTTGTCCTTCCTCCTTCCCATTCTCTAAAATCAATGGAAAAAATATATTCTGGGAGGATTAAAATAAATAAAATAAAGAACCAAATAGAAGTTTTGGAGCTGGATAACACAATGACTGAACTAAAACATTCCATAGAGAATCACAACAGCAGACTCAAGCAAGCAGAATTATCAAGCTTAAAGACAGGTTATCTGAAATTACATGGTCAGAGAAACAAAATGAAAAAGAAGTTAAAGTAAATGAAGAAAGCCTATGGGACAACAAGTTAAGCAATACACATATCATAGGGATCCCAAAGGAGCAGAGAAAGAAAAAGAGGTAGAAAGGTTACTTAAAAAAAATAATGCCAGCCGGTGAGGTTCAGCAGTTGAGCACTGACCCAGGAACCAGGAGATCCCCAGTTCAATTCCCAGTCAGGACACCTGCCTGGGTTGATTTCCAGTTGGGGCATGCAGGTGGCAGCTGACTGATAATCTCTCATCAATGTTTCTCTCTATCAATGTTTCTACCTCTCCCTTCCTCTTTCTCTAAAAATTAATAAAAACATATCCTATATAATAAAAGGCTAATATGCAAATTTTTCCCTCAGGTGGGAGTTTGACCAGGAGTTCGACCAGGGGGCAGGGCAGACCCGCCAATCGCCCATGGGGCCAGCTGGTCAACCTCCCACGTCCCCCTCACCATCCCTGGTCAGCCCAGCTCAATCAAGTTCTATCAGCCCTGACCGGAGCAGGCCCACTAGGCCCCACCTGTGCACAAATTCATGCACCAGGATTCTAGTTTTAAAATAATAATGATAAAAAACTTCCCTAATCAGGAGAAGAAATGAAAATCCTGATCCATGAACCCCGATGAGATTAAATTTAAAAAGATCTTCACTGAGATATATATAATCAAACTCTCCAAAGTCAAACACAATTCTGAAAGCAGCAAGACAAAAGCAATTCAGCATGTACAAGGGAATCCCCATAAAACTAGCAATAAATTTCTCAGCAGAATGCTTGAAGGCCAAGAGAGAGTAGGATGATACAGTGGTACCTCGAGATACGAGTTTAATTTGTTCCATAACCTTGAGGCATGGGAAACTATGAGATGCTGAGTTGCGGTAAACTGGTGGGTCGTGTGCAGCCGGCCAATCCGCGCGATTACTCCTATCTCAAATGTTGCTCGTATTTCAAAGCAAAAATCGCTCGATGGCTCGTATCTCAAAAATCTCGTATGTTAGGGCACTTGTATCTCGAGGTACCACTGTATATTCAAAATGTTGAAAGAAAAACTGTCAAACAAGAATATTATACCAGGTAAAGCTGTACTTCAGTGAAATAAAGATTTTCCTGGGTAAATAAAAACTGTGGGATTCATTACCACTAGACATGTCTTAAAGGAAATGCTAAAGGGAATACTTCACATTGAAATGAAGGGACACCAATAACGTAAGAGTATAAAACTCACTATAGAGGTAAGAATATAATCAAATTCAGAACACTGCAGTATTGTGATGATGGTACATAAATCACTTTAAACTCTAATATACAAGTTAAAAGATAAAAGTATTAAAAATAACTGTAGCTAGCCCTAACTGGTTTTGCTCAGTGGATAGAGCATCTGCCTGCAGACTGAAGGGTCCCAGGTTCGATTCCGGTCAAGGGCATGTACCTCGGTTGTGGGCACATCCCCAGTAGGAGGTGTGCAAGAGACAGCTGATCGATGTTTCTTTCCCATCGATGTTTCTAACTCTCTATCCCTCTTCCTTCCTCTCTGTAACAAATCAATAAAATATACTTAAAAAAAAAATAACTGTACCTAAAATAATTTTTAAATGATACAAAATATGTAAAATATATAAACTGTGACATCAATAACGTAAAATGTTGGGAAAGAAGTCAAAGTATAGAGTTTTTGTATAAGTGGTTATCAGCTTAAAAGAGACTGTTATAACTGTAAGATGCTTTATGTAAACCGCATAGTCACCACAAAGAAAAAACCTTCAGTAGATACACAAAAGATACAAAAAAAATCAAAGACTTCTATGAAAAAAAAATCATATCACAAAGAAAGGAAACAGTCAGAAAGCAAAGAACAAAATAGCAATGGTAATAATCACAATAATTACCCATATTTTCTGGCATATAAGATGACTGGGCGTATAAGGCAACCTCCAACTTTTCCAGTTAAAAAATAGAGTTTGGGATATACTCACCCTATAAGATGACCCCCAACTTTTGAGAATATTTTCCTGGGTTAAAAAGTCGTCTTATATGCCAGAAAATATAGTACTTAAAATATAAATGGATTAAAACTTGCAATCAAAAGATATAGAGTTGCTGAATTTAAGAAAAAAGGTCCAGATCGATGCCTAACTATTCCCCTGCTGGATTGATTGTCCCCAACTGCCCCCTCCTGCCAGCCTGATCACCCCCAACTGCTCTCTTCTGCCAGCCTGGTCATCCCTAACTGCCCTCTCCCCTGCTGGCCTGGTTGCCCACAACTGCCCTCCCCTGCTAGCCATCTTATGTCCACATGAGGGCAGCCATCTTGTGCAAGGGTGTGATAGTCAATTTACATATCACCTCTTTATTATATAGGATAGACCAACAGAATAAAATAGAGAGCCCAGAAATAGACAAACAAAAATACAATCAACTGATAAATGACAGAGATAGGATAGTCTTTTCAACAAATGGTGCCAGAACAATTAGATGTCCACATGCAAAAAATAAAAATAAAAATGAACCCAGACGTCCTGAACATCTTTCACAAAAATTAACTCAATATGGATTATGGACATATCTGTAAAATGCAAAACTATAAAATTCTGAAAGAAATACATGAGAAAATTTAATTTTTGTGACCTTGGGTTTGGTAATAAATTTTTATATACAACACCAAAAGCACAATCCATAAAAAATAATATCAATTAAGCTGGACTTTATTAAAATTAAAAACTTGTGCTTTGTGAAAAATACTATTAAGAGAATAAAAAGACAAGTCTCAGATTGGGAAAAAAATTGCTAAACACATATAGAAGGTTTGTATCTAAAACATGGTAAGAATTATTAAATCTAAGGAAAATAACTCAATTAAAAAATGGGCAAAAGACCTGAACAGCTACTTCACCAAAGAAGATACAGATGTCAAATAAGAACACAAAAATATATGCAACATTATATGTCATTCAAGAAATGAAAATTAAAACAAAGGATACCACCACTACACGTTAAAATGGCTAAAATCCAATATATTAATTGGGACAAAGAAGTGAAGCAAAAGGAACTCTCATTCATTGCTGATGGGAATGCAAAGTGGTACTGCCACTATGGAAGACAGTTTGGCAGTTTTTAGAAAGCTAAACATAATCTTACTATACAATGCAGCAATTGTACTACTAGGTATATATTCAACTGATTTAAAAATGCATATTTTTTTTGTCCATACAAAACCAGCACATAAATACTTACAGCATCTTTATTCATAATTATACCAAATTGGAAGCAACCAAGACGTCCTTCATAATGAATAAATATAAACTGGTATATATATATATACAATGAAATATTCCAAAATAAAAAGGAACAATCTATCATGTTTTCAAAGATATGGATGAATCCTAAATGCAGGCTGCTAACTGAAAGAACATACTGAGGTAGGAACTGTTGTTAAAATTTTAAAAATCAGCGGAAACATATCTTATATAATAAAAGCAAATTGTCCCCTTGACCAGGAGTTCTCCTAGGAGTTCAACCAGGGGGTGGAGCTGGCCGGGGGGAAGGGAGGGCGGCCTCTGCCAGCCATAGTGGCAAGCGGCCGGGGAAAGGGAGGGAGGGACCCTACCAGTGCACAAATTTCGTGTACTGAGCCTCTAGTTCACCATAAATGAAAACAAAAAACAAAAACAAATCCTATGCTAGGAAATCTATAAAAGAAAACATAGCAAGATTATCAAACAAATATTCCTAAGCATTCTTCCTTCTTTTATTAATACATTATTTAACTATTCAATTGCCACAGAATCATAAGTTAATTCTTTTGCTAAAAGATGACTCAAGCTTTCATCTTTGCTTCAATGGAATGTACTAAACTCAGTCACTAGATGGTGTTTCTAACTTCACTGAACTAAGGTTTTAGGCTTATTAACTTTAGACTATCCCAAGCCATCTTACCAGAGAACTTCTGAAATATTTATTTTGCCTCTACCTTTTTAATTTAAAAAGTTAATTGAAAATTAAAAATTAATCTCAATTTAGTTTTAAATATACCTTATACCCAATAATTAAGAAATATTTCTAAGATAATCTCCTTTGGGGCAATGTGGAAAGTTCTAGGTTTTCATTACCTCAAATATTAATCATCAAGAAATCAGACAGTGATAAGAAAACATCCATTTCTCTTTTCTCTGGTTAATTTACTCCTCAGTTTTTACTACTATTTGTTACTGCCCGTTTTTATTAGAATTCCTCCGTAAGTTCTATAATTTCCAAGATAAAAAAAATATATATCTTACTAATGCAAGGGTGCCATCTAGTGATGATAGTGCACAAATGTATGCTATAAAAAAAATGTGTGTGCTCTTATCTCCCATCCCAATTCTGCTTTGGCTTTTAAAATGCATTGCAAAGAAAAAATGTACTAAAACTACTGTACTTGAAACAAGGATCCTAATATTCACTTAATCACTTAGCATATGCTGCTTTTTTTAAAAATATATTTTATTGATTTTTCACAGAGAGGAGGGGAGAGGGATAGTTAGAAACATCGATGAGAGAGAGACATCGATCAGCCGCCTCCTGCACGCCCCCTACTGGGGATGTGCCCGCAACCAGGATACATGCCCTTGACAGGAATCGAACCTGGGACCTTTCAGTCCACAGGCCGATGCTCTTTCCACTGAACCAAACCGATTTCGGCCATATGCTGCTTTTTATATTATGACTGAACTGACATTCGTCTCTGAAGTGACATGAAATTTCAGAACATCCAGCTGAAAGGAATGCTAGAGACCATCTATTTCCTAGTCCAATCCCCAGTTTTCAGATATGAAAACTAAGGCCCAGAGGATGTCTTATGATTTGACACACAACTAGTAGTATTTGGCTTAGCTTGGTTCCTGATGGATTAAACAGCAAGATATTATCTTGTTTATAAACATTTTAAATAGCTTAATAACAGGTTCCCATTCAAATCTGCAAGGAAGGCACATGGTAAAATTCCCTGGTCTAGGCTCTCTTCATGGCTTTCCCTTCTGAACTCTAAGGGGGCACAGAAACCTTCAGGATATATGTTTTGTCCAGTAATCATCAGTGGAAGAGCTGCGACAGCTTACTGAGTGCTTGCTTGGTGCCAGGCAACATGCATGAGTTTAGTGCGTCTACCACCTTCCTTCCCTGCTTAGGCAAGTTGGGCTTGTAATGAGCATGTCCTATTTCTCCCTTCCCTTCATCTCCGCACATTCACACAGAGCAGGAAACAATTAACAGACTTGAGTATTCCATGCAAAGGAAATTATACATACAAAATTATGGTGTTATAAAAAGGCAAGCTGTATTCAGAGAATGGGGGCTGAAGCTTTGGGTATCATGAGGAGATGCAGGTGCTAAAACTATCCTTTCTCCTCTCTCCCTGTCTAGAAGAGAGGAGGCAAAATTTGATCAGGAAGCAATACAGCAAACAAAGAGCTAAGGCAGACAGAGACTGAGCCAGGCTGATCTGAAGGGTTTGACTGATTTGGGAGATTATGGTCACATGGTCTTGATACAGAGCTCTGGTGTCAGGACTGGAAAACCAATGTACTGAACAAATGACAAGGGTGGAATTGGACGGAGGTGAAGATTAACTTTGGCAACCTTGTACCCAGGCCTCTCCAGGAGTGAGCCTTAGAAGCCCCTCAGCAGTAGAGACAGGCTGGCCTGCTGGGAAAGATTATGTCCACTTTCCCAGCTCAAAGGTATCTCCCTGCCTCCTGCCTTTACTGCCCCAGGCAGAAAGCAATGTTTGAATCTGAATCAGAAATGTTTTTTATTCACATTTGTGAGTGGGCTTGAGGAAGGGGGTCCCCAGAGTTGAGCACGCTAAGAGCAAACAAGGTCGACATGACACTGTGTCAGCTTCCAATTACAAAAAAGGAGTTAGCTCCCAGGACCAGGAACTCATACTTTGGGAACATGACTATCTTTATATTGTTTGTATTTTTGAAATTTATTCCCTTTTTGTTCTTTCTCACTATTTGGTTAAGTTTGTTTTTAAAATGTCAAATAAACAAATTAGACCAAAGAAAGCAGTTTTTGTTCACAGAAAGCAGTTATATTTTTGTGCTCAGGTATCCGAGGGCTGGGCAAGGGATGAAAGCAGAATTCCAGAAGGTAAATCCATAGGCATTAACCTTCACTTGGGAAACCTCCCTTCCGGAGCGCTTTTCTGCTAAAACATGGAGGGCTCAGTGTCCGGTTTCAGTAAGTGACAGCAGTTCCTGTATAGTAAAGCACTGCAAATGACTGCGAAAAGGTTAGCCCTCTCAGAGCAGGGTGCGGAGAGGGGGTTGCTGCAGTTTAGAGAGGATTTAGTTCAATAGAATTGGTGGGAGGGAAAACATTGCTGGTAGGAGATGGGTCTTCTGGTACTTATTTCCCAGCAGCTGCTTGCCTTCCTTCCTGGCACCATTTGCTAGCACTTCAGCCGGAAGTACGTGCTGCCTACTAATATTAAGGTGACTGTGAATTTCTTAAAATGTACTTGTGAAAAATAATTAAATAAAAGGTGCCATCAGTTTGAGAGAGGAGTGCAAGCTGGCACAGACAGCAAATATTTGAAACCACAAATCCAGGCTATCCAAGTGAAAGGTCTTCTGCCCTTGTCTGTTGATGAAATCAAAGTGCTAATACTCAGCTTTAGACATGAATATGGCTAAAGCTGGGCCATGACTGAGCTTCTGTTCAAATATCTGTTCTACAGTTTTCAATCAAAATAGAACTCCAGTTATTTATATTGACAGTATAATTTCCAATAAGAAAGTTCAACACATGCACAATGTCACATCTTGCCAAGCATATCTTCAGCTCCAATCCTCCTACCTCTAACTTCCATCCCAACACTGTTACCTGAAAACCACCTCTTATTCCACCTACTTCTTCCACAATCCAATAAGCTTGAAAACAGCATGAAAAAATAGATTATACTTCTTTCAATACAAACTGTCCCTCATAAATAAAGAAAGCATAACTCTCCTTTATATTCTTATGAAAGACATGTATCAAAAGTGGGTTTCTAAAAATAAAATTTCCCATTTCAAAAAAAGAGAACTATTGCATAAAGCATTGCAAATCTTAGTGTGAGGGATGCAACCACAGCATTTGAGAAATCTTGCCCTTGCATTATCAATGGAGAACTATCAACCTACTTTGAAGAAGCTGGGGCATGGGTCCATTCACAAGGGCAGAGGCTTGACTTCCTCACAAAAATTCCTCTCAGATGAAACTGTAGTTATTGTTTCTAGAGGCTATTTTTGCCAAATTGCATTGTCACAACCATGACCAAGAAGCAACTGCACCCCATCCTAAGAATAAGTAGCCCTGAATTATACTATAATGGTAACTTAAGAATAAGAATTTGTAAAAATTACATTTAAAGGAATATTAGACATTACATTAGGGACAGAATAAAACTTTTAACATTCTATAACATGACAGTGCTTTAGTTAGTAACACTACGATTCTATGGGGTAGTTTCAGGTATTGTACTGCTTTTCATGCATTGTCCCATTTCATTTTCACAACATCCTACGAAGTAAGTGTTATTATCCCCCCTTTATTCATGAAGAAATGAAGGGACAAAAAAGCCAAATTACTGCCTAGAAGTCATACAGCTAGTAAACAATCCAGGTCTGACTGAAGTCCAGACTTTTCACTGAACAGCAAATAAAGGAAAGACATCTCCAGGCTCTATAACAAGTTTCCAAAAGACCACGTTGTTACACGAAAACTTTCAGAAAGTCACAAGAAAATAAACCATTATTCCCAAAGTAAACTTAAGTTGTATGAGTAAAATATAAAGCATTACCTCAGGCCAGCAATTTCAACCAGTGAGCTATGGCAGGTGCACTGGTGTGTTACAATAACTTTTAGAACATGCAATGTCTGACTATTTAGCCAGGGGCACTGACCTCTTTTCCCTTAGACCAGTGGTCGACAAACTGCGGCTCACTAGTCGTGGTTGCCATTCTGTTGACTAATGAGTTTGTTGACCACTATCCTAGACCCCACTCTTTATATTTTCCACAGTGTATTATGGTTTGACACTGTACTTGTATCTACCATCACCAATAAATTTTCTGAGTGAGAACTTTCTTATTGATTTCTATATCCAAATACCTAACATGGCACCTAATATTAATAATAATAGGGGGACTATTATTCACTGGAGGGGACTCAGGAACATTTGATCATACTCTTATCAAATTCTGGTGAAATTTTTCGAAACTTCCTTCAAAATGTTCAATTCCTTAAAACATTAATGAGAATAATAGACTTTCTAACATTAGCCTAAGGCAGTGATTTTCAACCTTTTTCATCTCAAAGCACACATAAACTAATTACTAAAATTCTGTCGCACACCAAAAATACATATATTTTGCCTATCTGATAAAAAATATAGGTATAATGAACAGCTATTGTCATTTTTTTTTGGCTGTTGTCATTTTTTTTTTTTGACAGTCTAAGGCAGAGGTAGATAAACTCATTAGTCAACAGAGCGGTAAACCGCGGCTCATGAGCTGCATGTGGTAGGGGAGTTTACTGGGGGAAGAGTAGTAAACAGTTGCCAGCTGCAAGGGGTGGGCTGTTCATTCTAGGTAGAGTGCAAAACCTGGGTACCAACCAAAAGCAGGGATGCATGTAACAGGGGGCCCCACAAGAAGGTCAGGGTTAATGGAGCATGGAGCAGGAGCCAGGAAATGGTCACAGGTAAGGGTGGGGAGAACGGCAAAAACAAATCCTAATGTTTAAACCAGTGAGGTATTTTAAGAAGGAAAGTGACATGCTCAGAATTATCCTTTAACTAAACCCCTCAGGGTTTGTCTGAAGCATGGACTTGGAGACAAAGCTGTGGGTTTGTCCTGGCTATAGAGCTTACTGGCTGGGTAAAGTTTAGTAAGATATAAAAACTTCTAAGCCTCAGTTTTATCAACTGTAACATGGGAAGTAAATAAGACAGTGAATATAAAGCTCTGGAACATAGTAAATGTTCAATAAATGGTTGCTCTTATTATTATCTATACTAATAATAGCCTAGGTGGCATCACACCCTCATGTCGTCATAAGATGGCCGTCACAAGATGGCTGCGCACACAGTGGAGGCAGGACCCAGCGGCCAGGGGGCTGGTCCCGGTGTCTCCTCTGCCTCACATAGAGCGGGTGGGTCCCGCAGAGGAGAAGGGTTGTGGCAGGGGAGGGCAGTTGTGGGCAATCAGGCTGGCAGGGGTGGGCAGTTGTGGGTGATCAGGCCAACAGGGGAGCAGTTAAGTGTCAATAAGGCCGGTAGGGGCGTAGTTAGGGGGCGATCAGGTTGGCAGGCAAAAGCAGTTAGGGGCAATCAGGCAGGCAGGTGAGCGGGTAGAAGCCAGAGATCCCGGATTGTGAGAGGGATGTCTGACTGAGAAATCAGGCCTAAACCAGCAGTTGGACATCCCCCAAGGAGTCCCCGATTGGAGAGAATGCAAGCTGGGCTGAGGGACACCCTCTCCCACCGTGCATGAATTTCATGAACCAGGTCTCTAGTTAATATTAAAAGCCTAGAAGTTCAGAGGACCATTTGGGAGTTCAGATGAGATATACTGAGATCCTGAGTAGGGATAAAATAAACAGAACAATCTGAGATTTAGGAGACAGAATCGACAAAACTTGATAAGCAGGTGATAGAAGTGAGGGTAATTGAAAAAGAGGAATCACTGATGAGCACTAGGTATAGGAAGATTGACTGAATGGCTGGTGACCAATGGTACCCCAGACAAGATGGGAGACAGAATAAGTTTGGGAGTCTGATTTGCATTGAGGAGGAGGTATGCATTCAAGAATAGGTACCCAGATGAGTTTGGAGTCTGAGGTGCAGGTGTCAGGTGTGCTTAGAGTTAAAGAAGCAGATGTCATAAGTATCTCATACCATGAGAAGGGAAGTAATCACCTACAAACGGCATGGTCCGTCAGAAGAGCAATGAGCTCTGGGAACACCTACAATTTAGGGACAAAGAGAGAAAAAAAAAAAAAAAAGAAAGAAAGAACAGAACCACAGAGAACAAGAAAAGCCAGGAGGGATCTTTATAATGAAAGCTAAGGGAACAAGATCTCACAGAGAGAGTCATTAATGGGGCCCAATGTAGTTCAGAAGTCCACAGAGTTCCACATGTCTAGAAAAAGCTGCTAGATTTTAGATCAGAGGGCAATTTTAATAGGACAATGAGGGCAGAGCTTGACTATATGGTTAAAGTATAAATGGGAGTGAGGACGTAGAGTCTACCATAAACTTTGTAAAGTTTCTGAAGAGGAATTACAGAGATATAAGAGAAGAATGTAGGGTCAAAGGTTAGGTTAAAAATTATTTTAGGGAGAGGAATCAAGATGGCAGCATAGGTAAATACCTGGACTTGCTGCCTCACACAACCATTTCAAAACTACAATTAAGAAAAAGTGGATGTTATCAGAAGCCTGAAAAGCCTGGGGAATCTACAACTATGGCACCCACAAAACAGCTGCAAATCTGAGAACACCAGTTCCCAAGTGGCACAAGCATGCGGATTCAGAGGAGTTCTATACTCCCCCACAGAAAAAAAGAGAGAGAAATACATAAGCAGACACCTGGAGAAGAGAGATCACGGGGAGACAAAGAATCAGCCCACCTGTGAAAGAAAAGCAGGAATCACCAGAAAAGGAAGTAAATGAAATGGAGGCAAGCAACCTCAAAGAGAAAGAATTCAGAGAAATGGTCGTAAGGTGGCTGAAAAGAATGGAAGACAAATTCGACAATATGTGTAAAAACCAAGAGGAAATGAAGAAGAACCAAGAAGAAATGAAAAATGACATCACTGCTGTAAAGAACTCAATAGAAAGCATCAACAGAAGACTTGAAGAAGCAGAGAACCGCATTGAAGAGCTAGAAGTCAAGGTAGGGAAAAATACTCAAGTAGAGCAGCTTCAAGAAAAAATTAAAAAAAAAAGCAGGAGGAGAGCCTAAAGGAACTTTGGGACAACACGAAACAAAACAACATCCATATAATATGTGTTCCAGAAGGATAAGAAACTGAGCAAGGAATAGAAAACCTGTTAGAAGAAATAATGACAGAAAACTTCCCTGATATAGGCAAGAAAAAACCCACACAAATCCAAGAAGCTCGCAAAGTCCCAAGCAAAATGAATCCCAAAAGACCAATGCCAAGGCACATTATAATTAAATCGGCAAACACCAATGACAAAGTAAGAATCGTAAAAGTGGCCAGAGAGAGACAGAAAGTTACCTACAAAGGAAAACCCATCAGACTAGCAACGGTTTGCTCAACAGAAACTCATCAGGCCAGAAGGGAATGGAATGAAATATACAAATTCATGCTAAGGAAGGGTCTGAATCCAAGAAAACTGTACCCAGTAAAGCTATCAATCAAAATTGAAAGTGAAATCAGGAGCTTCACAGACAACAAAGAACAAAGGGAGTTTATTACCACTAAACCAGCAATGCAAGTCCAGGTATTTACCTATGCTGCCATCTTGATTCCTCTCCCTAAAGGGTCTGCTGTAAAGAAAAAGAAATAAGAAGCGAAAAAGGAACACTGGGTAAAGAATAAAAATGACAATAAACAAGTACCTATAAATAATAACTTTAAATGTAAATGGATTAAATGATCCCATCAAAAGACATAGCGTTAACAAATTAAATAAGAAAACATGACCCATATATCTGCTATCTACAAGAAACCCACCTCAGAAAAAAAGACACACTAGACTGAAGGTGAAGGGATAGAAAAATGTTTTTCAGACGAATGGAAATGAACAAAAAGGCTGAGGTAGCAATATTTATATCTGACAAATTATATCTCAAAGTGAAGGACATAAAAAGAGATAAGGAAGGCCACTTCATAATACTAAAGGGAGCAATTCAACAAGAAGAAATAACTTCGGTAAACATATATGCACCCAATATAGGAGCACCAAAATACATTAAAAAACTCCTGGAGGATATCAAGAAAGAGACTGACAACAATACAATCATAGTAGGAGACTTTAATACCCTACTATGACCATAGGACAAATCCTCTAAACAAAATATCAGCAAAGAAACATCAATCCTAAATGACTCACTAGACCAGATGGAATTAATTGACATCTTCACAACATTTCACCCCAAAACAGAATATACATTCTTCTCAAGTACACATGGGTCATTTTCAAAAATAGACTATGTATTAGGTCACAGGCAAAGTCTCTTCAAATTCAAGAAGATAGAAATCAAGCATCTTCTCAGAACACAGTGGCATAGAACTGGAAATCAACTACAATAAAAACAATGCAAAAAAATCAAACACATGGAGACTAAATAGCATGCTATTAAACAATGACTGGGTTACCGGAGAGATCAAAGAAGAAGTAAAAAACATCATGACAACAAATGACAATGAAAACACAACAATCCAAAATCTATGGGACACAGCAAAAGCAGTCTTGAGAGGGAAGTTCATAGCTCTACAAGCCTACTGAAAAAACAAGAAACAATGGTAATAAATGATGTAATCCAGAAAAACACAATGTAAGCAGAAGGAAGGAAATAATAAAGATCAGAGTGGAGACAAATGACATAGAGACCAAATAAAAAAATAACACAAAAGATCAACAAAACCAATAACTGGTTCTCTGAAAGGATAAACAAGATTGATGAACCTCTAGCCTGGCTAACCAAGAAGCAAAGAGAGAAGATCCAAACAAACAAAATCAGAAATGAAAGAGGTGAAATAACAACAGACCCCACCGAAATACAAAGGATTGTTAAAAAATACTATGAACAACTCTATTCCAACAAACTGGACAACTGGAGGAAATGGACATATTCCTAGAAAACTACAACCTTCCAAAACTCCACCAGGAAGAATCTAAACATGTTAATAGGCCAATAACTATGGAAGAAACTGAAGTGGTCATCAAAAAGCTTCCAGCAAACAAAAGCCCGGGGCCAGATGGCTTCACAAGGGAGTTTTACCAAACTTTCAAGGAAGAATTAAAACCTATCCTCCTCAGACTATTCCAAAAAATTCAAGAAGAAATACTTCCAAGTTCCTTCTATGAAGCCAGCATCAACCTAATACCAAAACCAGATAAAGACAACGTACTGAAAGAGAATTATAACCCAATATCCTTCATGAATATAGATGCCAAAATCCTCAAAAAAATCTAGCAAATTGGTTCCAGCAGAACATCAGATAGATCATACACCATTACGAAGTAGGATTTATCCCAGGGATGCAAGGATGGTACAATATCCGCAAATCAATCAACATGATATATCACATAAACAAATTGAGAGATCAAAATCACACAGTCATATCAATTGTTGCAGAAAAGCATTTGACAAAATCCAACACCTTTTCTTGATAAAAACTCTCAGCAAGGTGGGAATAGAAGGATCATACCTCAACATAATAAAAGCCATATATGATAAATCCACAGCCAACATCATACTCAATGCGCAAAAATTAAAACCATTTTCCCTAAGAACAAGAACAAGACAGAGATGCTCACTCTCACCACGCCTGTTCGACACAGTACTGAGAAGTATTAGCCATTGAAATTAGACAAAAAGAAGAAATAAAAGGTATCCAAATTGGAAAAGAAGAAGTAAAGCTGTCCTTATTTGCAGTTGACATAATATTGTATATAAAAAAATCCGAATGACTCCATCAAAAAACTATCTGACTTAATAAATGAATTTGGCAATGTATCAGGATACAAAATTAATGCCAAGAAACCTATTTCATTTCTATACACCAACAGTGAACTTACAGAAAGAGAGAATAAAAGAGCAATCCCATTTACCATCCCACCAAAAAAATTAAGATACTTAGGACTAAACTTAACTAAGGAGGTAAAAGACCTATACAGGAAAAACTACAGGACACTGAAAAAAAGAGATAGAGGAAGACATAAACAGATGGAAGAACATACCATGTTCATGGATTGGTAGAACTCACATCATTAAAATGTCCATATTACTCAAAGCCATCTATAGATTCAATTCACTCCACATTAAAATACCAATGGCATATTTCACAGCCCTAGGAAAAACTCTCCAAAAACTCATCTGGAATAAAAAAAAAAAAAAGGCCCAGAATAGTCACAGCAATCCCAAGAAAGAAGAACAAAGGAGGTGGGATCTCAATACCAGATTTCAAGCTCTATTACAAAGCCACTATTCTCAAAACAGCTGGAATTGGCTCAAGAACAGCCATACAGACCAATGGAATAGAACAGAGAATCCAGATATCGACCCAAACCACTATACTCAATTAATATTTGACAAAGGAGGCATGAACATACCATGGAGTCAAGACAGACTCTTCAATAGATGGTGTTGGGAAAATTGGACAGATACAAAATGAAACTAGACCACCAACTTACATCATACACAAAAATAAACTCAATATGGATATAGGACTTAAACATAAGACGGGAACCCATAAATACACTAGAGGAATCCACAGGCAGAAAAATCTCAGACATATGCAGAAGCAACTGCTTCACTAATACCGTTCCAAGGGCAATGGAAACTAAGGAGAAAGTAAACAAATGGGACAAAATCAAAACAAAAGGCTTTTCACAGCAAAAGAAACCATCAACAAAACAAGAAGAAAGCCCACTGTATGGGAGAACATATTTGCCAATGTTACCACTGATAAAGGTTTACTCTCCAATATCTACCGCCAACTTATACAACTTAATAAAAGGAAGATAAATGATCCAATAAAAAAATGGGCAATGGACCTAAATAGAATCTTTTCGAAAGAAGACAGAAGGAAGGCCAAGAGACATATAAAAACATGCTCTAAGTCACTAATTATCCAAGAGATGCAAATCAAAATGACAATGCGGTACCATCTCACATCTGTCAGAATGGGTATCATCAACAAATCAACAAACAAGTGCTGGTGAGGATGCGGAGAAAAAGGAACCCTCATACACTGCTGGCGGGAATACAGACTGATGCAGCCACTGTGGAGAACAGTATGGAGTTTCCTCAATAAACTAAAAATGGAACTCCCATTTGACCCAGTAAGCCCACTTCTAGGAATATATTCCAAAGCACTAGAAACACCAATCAGAAAGGATATATGCACCCATATGTTCATAGCAGCACAATTCACCATAGCTAAGATTTGGAAACAGCCTAAATGCCCATCAGCAGATGAGTGGATTAGAAAACTGTGGTACATCTACACAATAGAAAACTATGCTACTATAAAAAAAAAAATTCTTGAGGAGAATCCAAGATGTCAGCATAGGTAAACACCTACACTGCTGCCTCGCACAACAATTTCAAAACTACAACTAAAAGACACAACAGACATCATCCAGAACCATAGGAAAGCTGGCCGAGTTTAAGTTCTACAGCTAGAAGGACAGAGAGGGGCTCACAGAAACCCGGAGTTGCTGCAAAAAACCGAGGTACGGAGACGCGCACACTGAGAGAGCAGGTGCCGGAGTACCTGGCTGGCTTTCTCTGGCGGGAGGGAAATGGAGACTCCCAACGGCATTGAACCCCTTATCTTACGACACTAAACCCCAGATCCAGCCGAAACTCATACGGGGGGAGTTTGGACTGTGAAAAGGGAGAGGTGCATGGAAATTTAGGGGAGTCGCAGAAGATCAGGACTGGTCTCGCACGCGCACGGTGCTGCGCGGAGGACAGATTGCTGATTGTGCCGCTGGCTTTCGCGAGTGGGTGGGAGACAGACCCTCCCAACTGTGCCACTTCTGAGTCCACTGGGCCCCTGTTTCGGGCGAAACCCTGGGGACCTAGACTCGTGTGGTCCTAGTGCGCAGGGGAGCTGGAAAGGCAGCGGTTAGAGGCACTGCGGGTGGGCACGCGCACAAAGACCGCTCCAGGGATTACCCAGTCATGTGAGACTCAGGGGCCAGGGAGGGCGGGGCCGACTGGAAGGCAAGGCGGTCCTTTAAGCCCTGAGACTCCGCCCATTCCAAGCTCAATAGAGGCTTCTTCGGTTTTGCGTCTGGTATCATAAGGCTGAATTCAACACAGAAGTTTCCCCGGCATAGTGAAAATGCTGAGACAAGAGAAGGGATCACAAACAAAAGAAATGGAGGAAAAAAAACGACTGGATATAGAGTTCAAAACCACACTTATAAGGTTTTTCAAGAATATGCTAGAAAAGTTGGATAAATTTAGTGAGACCCAAGAGGAGATGAAAAAGGACCAACTAGAGATGCAAAAGAGCCAACTAGAGATGGAAAAGGTCCAACTAAAGATGATAAAGGACCAAACAGAAATTAAACATACACTGACTGAAATAAAAAATATTATACAGAGTCCTAACAGCAGACTAGAGAAAGGCAATAAACAAGTAAAAAATTTGAAATATAAAGAAGCAGACAACATTCAACTGGAAAAGCAAGAAGAGAAAAGAATCCAAAAATGTGAACATAATGTAAGGAGACTCTGGGACAGCTTTCAGCGTACCAACATCAGAATTGTGGGGGTGCCAGAAGAAGAGAGAGAGCAAGATACTAAAAACCTATTTAAAGAAATAATGACTGAAAACTTCCCACATCTGGTAAAAGAAATAGACTTACAAGTCCAGGAAGCACACAGAACCCCATATAAAAGGAATCCAAAGAGGACCACACCAAGACACATCATAATTAAAATGCCAAGAGCAAAAGACAAAGAGAGAATATTAAAAGCAGCAAGAGAAAAACAGTTTATTACCTACAAGGGAGCACCCATACGACTGTCAGCTGATTTCTCAACAGAAACGATGCAGGCCAGACGGGAGTGACAAGAAATATTCAACGTGATGAATAGCAAGAACCTACAACCAAGAATAATCTATCCAGCAAAGCTAACATTCAGAATTGAAGGGCAGATAAAGAGCTTCACAGAGAAGAAAAAGCTAAAGGAGTTCATCAACTCCAAACCAGTATTATATGAAATGCTGAAAGGTACTCTTTTAGAAGAGGAAGAAGAAAAAGGTAAAAGCCAAAAAATTATGAACAACAAATACATATCTATTAAAAAGTGAATCTAAAAATTAAGTGAATTAAAAATTTGATGAACAGAATAAACTGGTGAATATAATAGAATCAGGAACACAGAAAGGGAGTGGACTGATAATTCTCAGGGGGGAAGGGGGAAGGGGTGTACAGGGAGAGACTGGACAAAAATCATACACCTATGGATGAGAAAAGAGGGAAGGGTGGGAGCTGGGTGGAGGGGTGCTATGGAGGGGAAAAAAAGAGAAACAAATGTAATAATCTGAATAATAAAGATTTAATTAAAAAAAAATTCTTACCATTTGCAGCAGTTGGATGGATCTGGAAAGTATTATGTTAACTGAAATAAGCCAGGCAATGAAGGAAAAATACCACATGATCTTACTCATTTATGGATAATAAAGAACATTATAACCTGATGAACAAAAAGATAGATACAGAGGCAGTAAAGCACTGAACAGACTGTCAAATTACAGAGGGAAGGCTGAAGAGTATTGGGGAGGTGGGGAAAGAGATCAACCAAAGAATTTGAATGTATGCATATAAGCACAACCAATGGACACAAAACACTGGGGGTGGGGGGAAGATAAAGGCATGTGACAGGGGATAGGGAAGGCTGGAGGAAGGTCAATGGAGGGGAAAAAAGGAGATATATGTACTACTCTATGTAATACTTTAAACAATAAAAAGAGGGGGGGAAAAACTACAACTAAAAGACAAAACAAATATCACTCAGAACCATGGGAAGGCTGGCTGAGTGGAATTTATAGAAGTAGAAAGAGAAAAGCACACTGAGACTGGGAGGAGGTGAGGAAGAAAAGTGTGGAGGTATGGAGGCGCTCGCGGAAAAGGGCTGGCAACTAAGTGCGTGGCTGGCTTTCTCAAGTGGGAGGGAGACAAAAGCTCCTGAATGCACTGATATCCAGTTCTGGGCAAGACTCTGGGGACCCAGAATCATTCAGGGAGAAACTGGACTGTATGGCATTGGGCCAGACACGAGGGCGACTTTCTCGCAGAGGTGCCTGTAGTGATCATCGTTCCTGCATCATGTCACAAGACACAGAAACCTGGGGACCTCTTCAGGGCAGGGCTGAGGGTCAGCCATTGCCGTTTGCTCTGCCCTGGTGATTTCTTGAGACCCCGCCCCACCCAATTTACAACCCCACCCAAGCTGTGCACAGCTTTATTAATGGCCTGGCCTTTTGCAATCTAAAACCTAACATATTGCAGCTGGGTCAGAGAGCCCCAGCGCCTCCAAAAGAAGGTCCAAGGATCCACAGCAGCTTGTACTGCTTCATAACTGGACCTCATCTGGGCATCTTCAAATCATAAACAAAGAGGAGGAATCTGTAGATCTCTCTGTAGCTCCTGCTCGGTGGCCTCAGGTAGTGCAGTGGCTGACTTTGAATCCCCTTGGAGATCCAAGAGCCAGTGTACCCAGTGGTCAGAGTGAGACCATCCAGATTACAACTCTTCACATCCATAAGATACACTCTCAGGGGGCAGACTCAGTGAGTACCAAAGTCCCACTGAAGCAAATGTTGCCCTATAAGGGTGTCTCCAGCACAGAAGTTCTCCCATCATAGACACAACTGACCCTCACAACCAATTGGCCTATGGATAAGGACAGTGTGGGGATTGGGGGGTGGGTAAGGGCAGAGAGTGGGGTGGGAAGCAGGTAAATGGGAGCTATGGGGGGATAAAGGAGGAACAACGGTAATAATCTGAACCATAAAGATTTATTTTTAAAAATTATTTTCAGGATGGAACACTCTGAGCATTTTGTGAGCTGAGAAGGAAAAGGTAGATGCCAAAGGTGATGATGGAGGAGAGAGAATTGCTGACAAAACAAGGTCTTTGAGGAATAGGGAGGAATTTTTAAGCTTCTACTGTGTCAGGGGCACCTGTGAACAAACCATCAGAGCAGAGTGTGACAAGAACGCTGGTCTATGGAATGCCTTCTGCATAAAGACCACAGAGTGGCTGACTGTGAGTTTCCCGAACCTAAGCCTGTGCCTGCTTACCTCTCTCCAACACAGTGTCTGGCACCCATCTGCTGGGCATTCAATAATGCTCTTATATGAATGAGTAAATATTCTTGTCAGAAAGGTTATTTGCAGGGAGAGGAATTTGATAAAGAGATATGAGAATATATTCTAAGACAAAGGGAATGTGAACACTAATACAATGAACTATTAACTATAATAATAGTACACGAGCTGAGGAAACATGCATCTAAGAGCTTCTGGGCAGCTGAAGGCTGTGAGGGAGAATGGTGGCACTGGGTTCAAAATGTAGAGAAGGCCTGCAGTAGTTCCAGAACTCTCTCTGGCCAAATATATCTCTCAATCTGCAAGCTTATGGTTAAAATTCATTTAATGAATTTAAGAAGGGCCAATTTTTTTCATCTCAAAATTATAGATAAAGGATTAAAAAGGAAATGTGTGTGAGATTGTGTATTAGCTAAAGCCCATTCACCACAAAAGCAAATCAGTTATACAGGTTCTGGCTCAGAAGGGTCTGGGTTCAAGCTAGGTTCCACCTTATATTGGCTGTGTGACCTGGGCCAGGTCCCCTAATCTTCTCTGGGAAAGTGGACCATGTGATAGAGGAGTCCCCAAGTCCTTTTCAAATCAATTGCTCAAAGGTTCTGAAACTGAATCTTAACCTTCTGGATCACATACTCATTTGGGAATCTAAATGAAAGCTATGAATTCTACCTACCGAGCCCCAAAATAAACACAGACACATGCATATAAATTCTGCAGATCACCTGAGAAATCCCTGACTAGATTTTCTTTCTAGTGGGAAAATAGCCAAAGTGCAACTCTTTATAATGATGCTGTCTTCCTGAAAAGTACTGGGGCCAGCTATCCATACAAGACCCACAGCAGACAGTTTGCTGTGTGTCCACCTGAACTGTATGTTTCCTCAACTCTGAAATCCCCAGTGCCAAGTGTGGTGCCCTGAATATATTAAGAACCCTCTTAATTTGTGAATCACAATGGCTTGGATGCAGAGGTCTTGAAGTTTCAGAATTTTGGTGCTTCTGAATGAACCCAACTACAAATCTTCCCTTTGAGAATCAAGGCTGGATACATAGCAACCACTATGGACCTACTATACAGGGTTAAATTTACATTTAACAAAATGTAAATTCTTGTTCAGTTTTTTGTTTGTTCACTTTTAGCATATCTATGGAAGATTTCCAAAGAAGCAAATCTCACCCAACTTTCCAAAATTGACTTCCATTTAATGGGGCTTAGCATTGCAGACTATAAACTATGCCTCATTCCAGAGCAGAATTTGATGGTTCTTCCCTTCACCCCAAAAGAAAACACATTATATCTGCTTTTTAATAGAAATCCCTTACATTTATATAACTCTTTATACTTACTGGTTTCCATACATTAAATATTCATCTGGGAGGTAGGCAATATATGCAGTACTCCCATTTTAAAGGTAAGAAAAGAGAATATATAACATTTAAGTGACCACAGAAAGGGCTTTCTACAGCACCAGGACAGCAAATTACATTTTTGTAAATATGATACTTCTTCTTTGTGATCCTTGTAACAAAAGGTAGGAGAGGACTTTTTAAAGTGACAGAGAAAAACAGCTATGATATTTAATAAAATGTTCAGTGGTAACATCTAAATAGTACTTATTATTTTAGAAACTGAAACCCATACCAATTGAAGCAATTTTATACATAATAAAGTTTCAATTGTTCAATCTTACCTAATAGACAAACATGTATATTGACCATACCTCCGCTACACCCACAGCCAATGAGAGTGAGCATGCAAATTAACCCAACAAAGATGGCGGTTAATTTGCATACATACCCAGGTCCTGGGAACATTCTTGGCACCTAGGTCACTCCCAGCTGGCCATCGGAGGGACAGGGGCCCCTTACCCAAGCCTAAAGCCTGGGAGGCCCAAGCCAGCAATCTGAGGGGCGGGGGACCCTCAGCCTCTACCCAAGCCAGTGATTGGAGGGCTTGAGCAGGGGCCGGGCTGTCAATCGGGAGGAAGGGGGCAGGGGCTGAGCCTGCGATTGGAGCAAAGGGGAAAAAAATCAATGGAAACATATCCTCAAATGAGGAAAGGATGGAAGGAAGGAAAGAAGGAAAGAAGGAAGGAAGGAAGGAAGGAAGGAAGGAAGGAAGGAAGGAAGGAAGGAAGGAAGGAAGGAAGGAAGTCATATCCTATGAAAGATACATCTTGAAAATGCCTAAAGAAAGTTGTCATTTTTTCTTGGTGAAGGAACTGGAGTCCATGTTGATGAAAATACCTTGGCGGCTGCGGTGACTGGCAGGGCTTCAGCAGTTGGGTGATGGGGCTGGCGCCTTCCCCTGATCAGCCTGGGAGGCCAGACTGCGGCTTAGGCCCGCTCCTAGCCTTCAGTAGGATATCCCTTAAGGGCTCCCAGTGTGTAAGAGAGGGCAGGCTGGGCTGAGGGATCCCTCCCCAGTGCACAAATTTCATGCTCTAGGCCCCTAGTATTCAATAAGAATCAAACCAGCCTTTTATGACTTTTTACAAAAGCAGAATCCACTATAATCAATTATGGGGGATATTTCTATACTTACCTATTGCACAATGTAAAATCTAGAGGGGAAAAAAGGAGGGAAAAAGAAAATTAGCAGAGATAAATAATATTATATAATTTTATTTCATATAAACTAGCCTTTCAGTAAGAATAGAGCAGTATCTGCCAGCTGTATTAAATTTGAAAAACAAACATTCCATTTCTCAACTTGGATAGGGGCTATTTAACAAAATGTAAATTCTTGTTCAGTTTTTTGTTTGTTCACTTTTAGCATATCTATGGAAGATTTCCAAAGAAGCAAATCTCACCCAGTAGTCAGATGTACTCTTTTATAATATGTAAACTTATAAAAGCAGTAAGTATGTATCTCCTATGTCTCACATTCTACAGAACAGAACTGTCACAGATTAGAGAACACAAGGTCAGAAAAGCCTTTGTTGGCATCTTTTGCCTGGCAGACCCTTCAACATAGACAGTCATTCCACAAAGCTCCACCGTTCATTCCTATCTTGTCTCATTTCATAATCTCATTAAGGGGTGTTCCTGGTCTAATCTCTAACTCTATATCTCTTTGAGCTCCAGGCCCACATTCCAAACTGCCTTTGAAATCTCCATCCAGCTCTAGCAGCAACAATTCAAACATGGCATGCCTCAATGGTAAGCACATCAACCTCCTAGTCTCTCAGGTGCAACTTTCCTTGCTCTCAACGCCAAGTCCATTTGGTTTCCAAGTTCTGCCAATACTTCTGGCATCTCTCCTCCCTGTTATTTTTTAATTCCAGTGCCTGGGATGAGAATGCTATTTCTTCATCTCAATAGCAATCCAATGAGCCAATTAGGTTCTTCTAAATCCCCTTCTAATTAATCCTATAAAGGGCATTGCTTTATGGTGGCAAAGAAATAATTTGAAGCCATCTATAAGACTGATTTAATGACAAAAGCTTTTCTAAATAAGACTTATCAGCTATTGTATAATTACATTTCTCTAGCAGCCTTTGTGTTGTTTGACCCTAACAATTACCCTCATAGATAGGCAGGAAAGATATCTCTACATGTAGATGAGAAAACCAAGGCTGAGAGAGGCTGCACTATTTCCAAGGTAGTAAGTGATGTCTAGAATCAAGAACCTAAGTTTTATTTCTATTCTATTGGTTTTTCTGTCATAGTATTTCCTTGTATATTATTAGTTTTATTATCTATAGAGGCCACAATTTGATAAGACTTAGCTTATTTATAACATGCTTGATAAGACAGCTCAAAAACTATTACAGTAGTCCCCCCTTATCCATGGTTTCAATTACCCAGGATCAACTGCAGTCTGAAAGTATTAGAAGGAAAAATCCAGAAGTAATTAATAAGTTTTAAATTGTACACTGTTCAAAGCAGTGTGATGAAATCTCTCTATTCCACTCTGTTTTGCAGAGGATGTGAATCATCCCTTTGTCTGGCATTTTCACACTGTATATACTACCTACCATTACTTAGTAGTCACCTGGGCTAACAGATTAACTATTGTGATATCAAAGTGCTTGTGTTCAAATAACCCTTATTTTACTTAATAAAGCCCCAAAGCAAAAGAGTAGTGATGCAGGTAATTCAAATATACCAAAGAGAAGCCATAAAAAGCTTCCTTTACATGAATATGTAAATATGTATAGGAAAAAATATAGAATATGTAGGGTTTGGTACTATCTTCAGTTTCAGGCACCTACTGGGGATCATCCCCTGTGGACAAGGGAGAGGCTACGATATTTTACTAAGTTGTTTTTTGGGAAGCATAGTGGAGAAAGCTTAGATTAAAAAATCAGGCTGAATGAATTTGTTTATAACTAATAAGAGAAAAGAATTACTATTCTGCAAATCTTATAATCTTTTCCTAAAGAAAACACTGCTAAGAATCTCAAATGTATGAATATCATGAGATGAGCTGAACATCCTGCTGCAAAGTTGAAGAAAGTGAAAAGATATATGTAGATTATTAAAATGAAAAATGGAAGACATGGATGAAAAGCATACTTGAAAACTTATTCTATCCATGTGTGTGGCAAGACATCCAGGCTGCTGATTAACAATAAGACTTTGCAAGAAAGGGTATATCTAGTGCTTAAGGGCTATCATGTTTTCTTCACATGATCAATCAGTGGTCTTACTCCTATTAGACCCAATCTCTCCTTTTTAATCACATATATTTTATAATGCCTCCTTTACAAACTTGAAGTGCAATTCATAGATGATATAACCTACCCACATAAAAAATTTCAGAAAAATACAATGTTCTAACTGATTTGTAAAGAAGAAATAAAACAGAAAGTAATTTATTTTTTTAAATATATATTTCAGCATATAAATATTTAGAGATAACGTATGACATAATGAAGCAGTCAGATGTATATACCAACTTATAATGAATAAGTTTAAATTTAAAAATATCAGAAACCACTTGCAAAAATATAGTAAAACTAGAGGCCTGGTGCACAAAATTCATGCAGTGGGGCGGGGGAGGACCCTCAGCCCAGCCTGTGCCCTCTCGCAGCCTGGAAGACCTAGGAGGATGTCCGACTGACAACTTAGGCCCACTTGGGGAGCGGGCCTAATTTGTCAGTCGGACATCCTTAGCACTGCTGCTGAGGCAGAAGAGGCTCCTGCCACTGCCTCAGCACTCGCCAGCTGTGATCCTGGCTTCTGGCTGAGTGGTACTCCCCCTGTGGGAGCCCACTGACCACCAGGGGCAGCTCCTGCACTGAGCATCCTCCCCCTGGTGGTCAGTGCGTATCATAGCAACCGGTCATTCTACCAATTCTCTAACATCCCCCGAGGGGTCCCAGATTGTGAGAAGGCGCAGGCCAGACCGAGGGCCCCCACTGGTGCATGATCTGGGCAAGGGAGGGACATGGGAGGTTAGCCAGCTGGGGAAGGACTGTGGGAGGGTTCAAGGGTGTGTCTGGCCCATCTCTCTCAGTCCCGATCAGCTGGACCTCAGCAGCAAGCTCACCTACCAGTCGGAGCATCTGCCACCTGGTTGTCAATGCATGTCATAGCGACTGGTTGACCAGTCAACTGCCCCCTGGTGGTTAGTGCACGTCAGAGCGAGCAGCTGAGTAACCTTAGCATATCATTATCATATTACACTTTGATTGGTTGAACGGCCAATGGACGACTGGATAGTTAGCATATTAGGCTTTTTTTCTATAAGATAGTCTTGGTTAGGTAGCTCAGTTGATAGAGTGTTGTCCCAGTACACCATGGTTGTGGGTTCAATATCTGGTCAGGGCACATACATAAATCAACCAATGAATGCATGAATAAGTAGAATAACAAATCCATGTTGCTCTTTCTATCTCTTTTTCTACTCCCCTTCCTCTCTCTCTTTAAAATCAATAAAAATTTTTCTAAAAGAGATAATAATGAAAATACGGAAGTAATTTTAAGTGAAGTGGGATAATATGCCAAGATAAATACCAGTCACAGTAGAGAAAATGAAGAAGTACAACATTATTGCAAATCAGCTAGGTCTTATTCATTTATCAGTATGGTGTCAAAATAATCCTGTAGGATGGGGTAAATAATCATGGGATGGGGTAAAAAGCAATTATCACAGACAACATCCTTCTGCTGAGATATTCAATCTGTCTAGTTTGTAAAAAGAAGTTGGAATCCATGTTCCTTGATTGGTATAATAAGGAATAGAAGATAGATTAGATAACAACTAGTAATGCAAGAGGCAATAAAAGTAGTTGTATAATAGGTTGGAGATAGCTTTAGAATAAAACATAAAAACTACAGTGATCCCCTAAAAGGCAGTAATAAGAAATATTACTAAAATAGTCCATATTAGAGAAGTCCACTAAGACCCTTGCATGTCTCCACTAACTTAATAACTAAAATCTGAACAGGAACCTCAAATCTCCTATTACATGCGTATTTTCAGTGCTTCATTTCATTTGCAATAACACCATTGCACTGAAATCCTTTTCAACTAAACATGCAAGCTGGAAATGCTATAATACCTACAGAACAGAATGGGCCAAGTGAGCAAATTACTCAATTATTTGGAGATGACACCTTTATTTCATTTAGGTTCCCTCTTCATACCAGCTGTGGTAGGCAGAATTCTAAAGATAATTCCCCAAGATTCCTGTTCCTTAGTTATGCATTAAACACTAATCTAGGTATTTTGCAAATGAAATTGAAGTCCCAAATCAACTGATTTTAAGGTATGGAGATTATATGGGTAGGCCTGACCCCATTATGTGATCCCTTTTCAAGCAGCAATTTTGCCGGTTGGTGGCAGAAGGGGAATTCAGAGATATTCAAAGAACAAGGATTCTATGAGCCATTGTTGGCTTCAAAGATGGAGGAGGCCATATGCAAAGACTGGAGAGCAGCTTTGGGGAGTGGGCCTAACCTGTAGCTGACAGCCAGCAAGGAAATGGGGACTTCAGACTACAACCACAAGGAACAGGATTCAGCCAACAAGCTAAATGAGCTGAGACACTTCCCAAAGCTCCCTGAGTCAGCCTGGCTGACACCTTGATTTCTGTCTTGCAAGATCCTGAGCAAAGAACCCAGCCTCCTGATCTACCAAACCTAATAATAAATGAGTGTTGTTTAACTTGCTAGGTTTGTAATATATTGTTATGCAGCAATAGGAAACAAAGACAACCATCTTCTAACTTAATAAGCTTTTTAACTTCTCATGAAAATGTTTTAGTATTAGTATGTGCTACAAGATTATCAATTTATATCTTTAGAATGGTTAGCCTGGGGAGAATATACAAAGTCGGGGCAGGGGTGGGGGGCCGGGGGCGGGGAAGCAGAACGAATCTTCACTGAGTTAGACTGTCTTAGGCATTGTCGGATATCTAGCAGCATCCATATCTATTGTGGTGATCAAAATACCTTCACAATTTTCCAAAGTGCACTCTGGAGGGTGGGACTGCTCTTGTTGAGATCCACTGAAAATCACTGAACTAAACTAAGTATATTTCATTAGAAAAAAACTTAGCAGAGAAAATCCAAGATGGTGGCATAGGTAAACACCTATACTGCTGCCTCGCACAACAATTTCAAAACTACAACTAAAAGACAGAACGGACATCATCCAGAACAACAGGAAAGCTGGCTGAGTGGGAGTTCTACAACTAGAGGGAAAGAGAGGGGCTCACAGAGACACAGAGGAGCTGCAAAAAGCCGAGGTACTGAGACGTACGCGAGGAGAGAGCGGGTGCCGGAGTACCTGGCTGGTTTTCTCTGGCGGGAGGGAGACGGAGACTCTCAAAGGCATTGAACCCCTTGTCCTGCGACACTAAACCCCAGATCCAGCCGAGACTCATACGGGGGGAGTCTGGACTGTGAAAAGGGAGAAGTGCATGGAAATTTAGGGGAGTTACAAAGGATTGGAGGTCTGGTCGCGCAGGCACCACGCGGAGGACAGATTGCTGATTGTGCCGCTGGCGGGAGACAGACCCTCCCAACTGTGCCACTTCTGACTCCACTAAGCCCCTGTTTTGGGCAAAACCCTGGAGACCTAGACTCGTGTGGTCCTGGTGCGCAGGGGAGCCGGAAAGGCAGCGGTTAGAGGCACTGCGGGTGCGCACACGCACAAGGACCGCTCCAGCCTTTACCCAGTCACGTGAGAGTCAGGGGCCGTGGAGGGCGGGGCGGACTGGAAGGCAAGGCAGTCCCTTAAGCCCTGACACTCCACCCCTCCCAAGCTCAACAGAGGCTTCTTCGGCTTTGCGTCTGCTATCATAAGGCTGAATCCAGCACAGAAGTTTCCCCGGCATAGTGAAAATGCTGAGACAAGGGAAGGGATTACAAGCAAAAGAAATCGAGGAAAAAAAACGACTGGATATAGAGTTCAAAACCACGCTTATAAGGTTTTTCAAGAATATGCTAGAAAAGATGGATAAATTTAGTGAGACCCAAGAGGAGATGAAAAATACACTGACTGAAATAAAAACTATTATACAGAGTCCTAACAGCAGACTAGAGAAAGGCAAGGATCAAGTCCAAAATTTGAAATATAAAGAAGCAAAAAACATTCAACTGGAAAAGCAAGAAGAGAAAAGAATCCAAAAATGTGAAGATAATGTAAGGAGCCTCTGGGACAGCTTCAAGCGTACCAACATCAGAATTGTGGGGGTGCCAGAAGAAGAGAGAGAGCAAGATACTGAAAACCTATTTAAGGAAATAATGACTGAAAACTTCCCACATCTGGTAAAAGAAATAGACTTACAAGTCCAGGAAGCACACAGAACCCCAAATAAAAGGAATCCAAAGAGGACCACACCAAGACACATCATAATTAAAATACCAAGAGCAAAAGACAAAGAGAGAATATTAAAAGCAGCAAGAGAAAAACAGTTCATTACCTACAAGGGAGCACCCATACGACTGTCAGCTGATTTCTCAACAGAAACGATGCAGGCCAGACGGGAGTGGCAAGAAATATTCAACGTGATGAACAGCAAGAACCTACAACCAAGAATAATCTATCCAGCAAAGCTATCATTCAGAATTGAAGGGCAGATAAAGACCTTCACAGAGAAGAAAAAGCTAAAGGAGTTCATCAACTCCAAACCAGTATT
>JAAGEH010000045.1:49094249-49127724 GCA_011751065.1 Lasiurus cinereus | reverse complement strand
AAGAAATATTCAACGTGATGAACAGCAAGAACCTACAACCAAGAATACTCTATCCAGCAAAGCTATCATTCAGAATTGAAGGGCAGATAAAGACCTTCACAGAGAAGAAAAAGCTAAAGGAGTTCAACAACTCCAAACCAGTATTATATGAAATGCTGAAAGGTACTCTTTTAGAAGAGGAAGAATAAAAAGGTAAAAGACAAAAAATTATGAATAACAAATACATATCTATCAACAAATGAATCTAAAAATTAAGTGAATTAAAAATTTGATCAACAGAATAAACTGGTGAATATAATAGAAAGGGAGTAGACTGATAATTCTCAGGAGGACAAAAATCATAAAGCATCAAACAGACCGTGAAATTACAGCAGAAAGATTAAAGTTAGGTGAGGTAGATAAGTGATCAATCAAAGGACTTCTATGCATGCATATAAGCATAACCAATGATCACAGACACGGGGGGGTCGGGGTATGCCTGGGAGGGAGGGGGGGCAATGGGGAGATATGTATAAAAAATTAATAAAAATTAATAAAAAAATTAAAAAAATACTCAAGACATTCTTAGATGACTATGAATAAAAAAATTAGAAAAGCTCTATTATTGTAACACCTAATCAATATATCTTTGCACCCATTTTGAAAAAAAAAAATCGTATAATTTCCTCAGAAATCAAATGATCTTTTTGTATAACACCACTACATGCCCATTTGCACTTGCTTGGTAAATATTTCAAAATATTTTAAAAAGCAGTGCTGTATTTTCCTAAGACTTGAAGTTCTTGAAGCAAATACGCACAGAATCTTCTAAATATTCAGCGTAAGCCACATAATGAGTAACTGACCTCCCTGCATTCATTTTCTCCACCTATAAACAAGCTATAATGTCAAGCACTAATAGTTCCCATGAGGATAACTCATCTTTAAATACTCTGCACATGTAATTATTGTGCAACGGAGGTTGGTGGAACAATATAACACTCCTCGAGCGACAACACGGGAAGTATAGTGTTACTAAGCCTCCTTTGTTGCCCCAGGCTGAGGAATCTCCTGCAATCACTGCTCATTCTCTACATATTCCTGGGAATCTTCACTTCATTATGCAGAGTTCTTTTCCCAAAGATCAAACCCAGGATTTGCCACCTATTTGCTTCTCAGTGGGAATAACAGAGATGAAACCAAAAATTCAAATTATTTCCTTAAATCCCTGTTTAAAATTCAATAGGGATAGCCCTGGATTAATCCTTCAAAGTCTAAGATTTGATTCCTGAGTGGATTTTGTATCACACTATTTAATGTCACCACCTTTCCTAAGAAACACTTACATTTTTAATATATATATATATATATATATATATGTTTTATTGATTTTTTAGAGAGGAAGGGAGAGGGATAGAAAGTCAGGAACATCGATGAGAGAGAGACACCGATCAGCCGCCTCCTGCATGCCCCCCACTGGAGCTGTGCCCGCAAGCAAGGTACATGCCCCCAACCGGAATCGAACCTGGGACCCTTCAGTCCACAGGCAGACGCTCTATCCACTGAGCCAAACCGGTCTCGGCAGAAACACTTACATTTTTAAAGTAATATCTCCAATATTATAGAATCCCCTTTAAATTATTAAAGTATTCTAACTTTTGCTTTTAATCTTCACCCAAGGATATATATTTATTGACTTTAGAGCAAGGAAGGTAGAGGGAGGGGCAGAGAGAAACTTCACATGTACCCTGACTAGGAATCAAACCCACAAACCTGGGTATGTACCCTGACTGGGAATCAAACCCATGACTTTTCAGTGTACAGGACAACACTCCAACCAATTGAGCCACACTGACCAAGGCAAAGTATTCCAATTTCTTACTGTATTAAGAACTGAGTCGGTTTCTGATGGTTTTGATCCCAAATTTGCTTCTTTATAGCCTGACAATATTGTATTGACCAAAGCTCTGGAAGACAAAGCACTACTCAGTTACTACTGCCCCCTTCCAAAAAAATTCAAGACTCTAAGTTCAAAAAATGGCCTACACTAGGATAAGCTGGTTTCCCCAGACTCAAGCTATTTTGGCAGGAAGGAGCTTTTGGAAATCTATTTTAACCTAATTATTTTACAAATGAGAAAATGGAATGAAAAAGAGATAAAAGACTTGCTCAAATTCACCGACTAAGTAGGTAAAACCAGCATACTTAGACTCCAGGCACTCCAACTCCAGTTGGTACTCATTTCATCATACCATCTACCAAAAATGTGTAAGTATAGACAGTATTGAAATCTCTCTGCCTCCTGAGAGGAAAGAAAAAAAGCCAGTTTTCTGCTTACAAATGAGAGGGTGAGAGGTTAAGGTATCACATCTTATTTCATGGAAGTAAATGTTTTCTTAAATATCCTTCCGAATGTTATAATGGGCTTGCCCTGTAGGCTAAGTACAATGAAATGA
Source organism: Lasiurus cinereus (assembly GCA_011751065.1). Classification (NCBI taxonomy): domain Eukaryota; kingdom Metazoa; phylum Chordata; class Mammalia; order Chiroptera; family Vespertilionidae; genus Lasiurus; species Lasiurus cinereus. The sequence goes on along the minus strand of JAAGEH010000045.1, from coordinate 49,125,289 downwards.
AATACCAGATCTCTTCAACCAGGTTTTTCACCATAATAAACTTTTGGTAGCTATTGACTTTGTGTGCCTAAACCTATCTCTATTTCCCCTTTCCTAGACCTGCCTAATCACTGGCAAGAGTGACTGGTCTAAGCAAGGCCAAACAGAATCCTTTCCTAGAACTGTGACACAGATGCTGTGAAAATAAACCCCCTCCCTGTTTCCTACCATTTGGAGAAGGCAGTGTGCAGTAGGAGAGTGTAAGACCAACATTCAACAAGAAATAGAGATACGCAGAGAGAGAGAGAGATGGGAAGAGTGTGGCAACACCAAATCCTTGGTTCTCATTGCTGAGCTGGTTCCTTTGATTTCTGTAAGTTAAAACTGTATCTTTATCAACCACAAAAACTGGTAATTCCTTTTTTGATTAAAATTCTTTGAATTGGGTTTCTGTCACTTGCAGCTCCAAAATCCTATACTGACCCCACGTGACAGAATTGGAGATACATTACCTTTAATACAAGAAAATTAATAAGCTTTTGTTAAACATTCTTTTACACTGGATGACTTTAAGTAGGTTCTACTATTGCTTACATCTGCCACTCCCAACATTCTATACCCAACAATTTCCTGCTTCCATTATATGCCTGCCCTTGAAAGTATCTGAGCTTGCTAACACTTCCCGAAGATGTCCCTAGAAGCTTAAAAAAAACTAAAAAAAAACAAAACAAAAGTGTAAGCTTGTTTCATTCAACAGAAGTAGAATGTAAAATAGATTCCAGGTAATACAAGTTAAATGAGATTGTACTTCATCTAGAACATGGTCTAGGAATTACAAGATAAGTCTTCAAAATTTAAAGCAAATAACAACAGATATGGCTACTTCACTATAATTTAGTAGCATATTTTTTCTTTTATAAGAATAGAAATCAACAATGACAACAACAAATGTCAGGACCTACCTCCAATAAGGCTCCAGTTTGGAAGAATTTCAAAGGTTTTTCAATGGAATAATAAAGGCTATGATAGCTCCCCTTAGCCAAGTATGCTCTCACCAGACCAACTGCTATAACAAGCCATCTAAGAAAAAGAGAAGAAAGAGCAGTCAGAAAAAAATAAATAAAGGTAATTAGGATTTAAGGCAATAGGAAGATGTGGTAACAACAGATATTGCTAGAGGTGACTTCAAGAATGTCTTGGATTTATCAACTATACTTCTCAAATGCCAATTGTGCATTTTATCAACTTTAACTCTTAAATGCCAACGGAAATGTTGCACCATACCAAGGGTGCTCTTCAAAAGCACAGTGGCACCTCACCCATCTGGAGCTCGGCTTTTTTGCAACCTTGCCTGTTGAAAACAAGACCAAAATGAAGGGAATAAGCTAAATTAGTCAATGAGCAGTTAAAGTAAGTGCCAAAGAGTCTAAGACAAGAAGAAGAAAAAAAGTACTAAAGGAAAAATTTAAATGGATTGTGTAATAATAATGGGTGGAGAGAAGATGTTTTAAGTCATTTTTACAAGTTTCTCACTGGAACAAAGACATATCTTAAAATCTATCCTTTTTAAGTTGCAAATGAAATAAGGACATGTTAAATTTTGTTCAAAGAATAAAAGGGTTTTTTTTAGTTTGAACTTCCCAAAATCAATTCATTGAAGAAATCCAAATCAATACCAAAAGCAAAACAGGATAGCACTTAGGTGTGACTGTAAATGTTACATTTCTGTTCTGCTGTCCTTTTCAAAAAATAAATTTCTCAGGCCCAGAATTTTTTTTTCATTTAAGTTCCATAATAATATGAACAGATCTTTATTAAGTTATGTGTCCTTGAAGGCAGTAATAGATTTACCTATATGTAAAATTTCAACTATGTGTTGCAGTATTGTATGTTATTTCTACAAAATGTCAGACATCAAATAGCCTGTAAGAGAAAAAATGAACTCCTTAATGGTGTCATGCTGTACCTAATAAAAAAAGCTTACTGTACTCTCACAGTTCTAGTTTCTCTTCCTAAATATCACTCCTTACATTCCATCCCCTTCTCTACATTCACTGTCCAGGAGTAATGACTTATTTTCTTCTTTTCCAATGTACCTTAAAATCCCTCTCCAGGTCCAATGTTCTCATCAATGCCCTTGGCTAAGGCAAGAATTTTACATATAAATATGAATACACACAACCTCAAATCAATTTACTGTAGCTTTAGTTAGTAAAAAGACAAATTATGAATGAATAGTCTTAAATAGTCTTAAAATCACTGTGACCATTTATGTGACAAAGAAAACTTGCATCTGTAATATTTCTTCATTTCTAGATTCAGATCTAACACAAACTAGTTCGGTGACCTCAAGCAAGTCACAACTTCTCTGAGCCCAGGTTGCAACACTAGCCATTTCTAATACTAGCAATAAAGCCCATGATCTTCCCAAGATATTAACATGATATTAGCACTTGTGTTTAAAAATGGGCGTGGGGAAGGGGGGAAATACATGGACATTTTTACTTATCTCAGCATGGGAAGGAAGGATACACAAAGTAAGCTGACCTCAGGGAGGGGGTCTGGGTGGAAGAAAAGGCTGAGAGGGAAGATTTTTCACTGTGTGCCCTGTATATAGGGTGTCTGTCTAAAAATGTATACGCACCACTTTGAATAATTATAAAAGCAGTGTTTATTAACATACATTTCGCTTTCAAAATTGAGCTATCAGCTGTGTAGTGTACATACTTTGGGACACTGTACATTTTAAACGTTGCACCCGCCATTTCAAAAATAAATAAAAATGGGTGTTCACTATTACAGTTCTTTCAAGTTTCCTCTTCAGTTTGAAAAATTTCATAATAAAAAAGGTTAAGGAGAATGTTTTTACATAACGAATCCAATTTAAAAATATGTAACCAATGGTCTGATCCTGTGATCCATCATCTCACCCAAAATCTTGGGGTCAGAGACTTGGAGGAACCTGGGAGAGGGCCCCACTCTTTCGTTTTGCGGGTGAAAAAAACCGGAGGCCAAAGCGACATAGAGTAAATGTGCCCCAGGTTGCACAACCAGGTAGTGTCAGAACTAGAACCAAACCGCCGCGCCGTGACCGAGGAAGGGATGGGCCGCCGACAGGAGGGCGAAGGGAGAGGGCGTAAAGGGTTCGGTGGGTCTGTCCCCTGCTCCCCGGCGGCTCTGCCTCCCACCCCAGCGCCGGCCCCAGCCCACTCCAGCCTACAAAAGTCTCAACGCGTCTACAGCACAGCTCTCTGCTCCGGTCACTGGTCAAAAAAACTTCGAGAGCTTTCGCATTCCCTCAGGTTACAGAGGGCTCAGCCTGCATTTTTGAAAACAGCCGCCCAAAGCCAGGGTCACTCTGCGGCCACGGCTTTCTCCTCCCCCTCGCAGGAAACAGCTCGCCGTTCGCGCCGGGCCGCCGGGGCTCTCCGCGCCGCGGGGGCGCCCTGCACACCGCTCCCCCGACACCCTGCAGCTGACCAGCCCACCCGGCGGCCTCCGAGGCCCGCGGACCTGCGCCTGGGCAGCCTGCCCGCGCCCCGCGGGGGCCCCGAACTCCAGCGCGGGGCGTACCCGCGCTGCCCGGGAACTCGCTGGGCCCCCGCCCAGGCGGGGGAGTCCGGGGCAGCGCCTCGGCGCCGGGTCCCGGGCGGCCAGGCGGCGCTGGGCACGGTGGGCCGGGCCCGGCCGCCCCGGCCGCCCCGCCCGCCGCAGAGCCCCTCGCCGGCCGGGCCCGCTCCCCGCCTCCCCGAGCCCCAGCCTCACCCCGCCGTCATCACCACATTGTAGATGACCAGGTACGCCGTGGCCAAAGGCCCCGGGCCCCTTTTCTTCCGCGCGCCGCTGGCCTCGCCGGCCCCGGCCCGGGCCCCGCCGCCCCCATTCCCCTTGGTCGCTGCAGTCGCCGCCGCTGCCGCCATGTCAAGTGCCCAGAGCTCGCTCTCAGCGAGAGAGCGCGACCGCCCGCCCGGACTCAGCCCGGCGAGGAGGCGGCGGGAGGGGCGGGAGGCGGGGCTGAGGCCGCGGCGGGGCGGGGCCAGGGGCCGCGCCCACGGCGGCCGCCATCTTGGAGGAGGGCAAAGACGCTGCGGCGCTCCCCGCCCAGCGGTTCGCCTCCCTCGCTACCGCCATCTTGGATCAGGGCACTCACCGCCTCTTTCCCGCGCCCGCTGCTCACCTCCGGCGCCATCTTGGGCTCGGTCCCCGCCGCCTTCGGCCGCCCTGGTCAGTGCTCCCTGTGCCTGCCATCGGCATGCTTTGTCCTCTCCGCCTAGGCTCTCTTCTGTAACTTCCGCCTCCATGTTGGATCCAGAAAAATGGTGCTTTCGTTCTGTCTTCTTATCTTGACTTCTCCCAACGACCCCACCTCCGCTTCTAGGTAGCGACAGAGGAACCTTACGCCATATACGTATGGAGTCAGGGGGCTGGCCGGGAACAGCACTCTGCCGGGGGCTCTCTGCCGCTTAAGCGGTAGCCAGGTTGAATGAAGATGGTGCCCTACGGAGTCTTCCCTACCTTTTGGTTCTAAGTTCCAGCAGAGGATGTCAGCGAGAAGGGGGCTCCTGCCCTCCGGCAAAGGGCAAAGTGCAGAGTCGCCCTGTGGCCGGGGACTCGGCCAGGTCCGCCAGGGCTCCAGTGCCTCTGCCAGCCCCACGGCGCATGCGCGGCGGGCTCCCCCTGGCCCAGCTGCGAGGCCGCCCGCCAGGTAGCGGTCTGGAGGGCGAGGTGTGGCGGAGCCCGATGTTCACACCCACAGCGGCCCCAGGAGGAGGGGTGCTGGCCGGCCTGGAAAACCTGCCTGCGAGGGAAACCCGACGGACAGCTGGTGCAAACCGCATCGACCAGCGGACCCCAGTTTCCATCCACCAGCTTTGTCTCAGGGTTTTAAACGTTTGTGAACGCCGTCCCCTCCCATCCATGTTCACACACCGCACCATCTCTTTGAAGACGAATGACTGCATATGTGGAGATATAAAACGGATGTAGGTCAGCGAGTAGCTATGGAGTGCCTGGGAGGTGGCACTGGGGTTCGTGGCACTAAATGAAGGGGGCAAGCCCTGGGTCTCCCTGAGATGCTGCGGAGGGAGCTAGGTGAATGTTTGAGGCGTGAAAAGGGATACCAGGAAGTGACTGCCGTAATCCACGTCCACGGTGGGAGCGATTGAGGTGATGAAAACAGAACTGGATTCTGGACAGATTTTAGAAGCAGAGATGATAAGATCTGTTGACTGCATTCGCTGTGGAGTGTAACAGAGAGACATTGTGAACAACTTGGAAGGATTGAGTTGTAGAAGCAAAGGTTTTGAGAAATCGGGATTCTTTTACATATTAAGCTGGAAGTCTTTATTAGACAATCAAAGGGGAGAAGCTGTATGGACAATTAGATTTAGACATTGAGACGAGATGGGGATTTGAGACTCACAGGGGATGGTGGTAATTTAGAGCCACGAGACATCTAGAGATTGAGACACAGGCACTAAACAATTGTGGGGGATCTCATCCCCTAAGGCCCTACAGATTGTGTAGAGATCCTGTTGCCTTATTTTCCTGACTTTTTTTTTTTTATGATGTTAATTCTCACCCCAGGATATTTTCCAATGATTTCTTTAGAGACAGTGAAAGGGAGGGCGAGAAACATCGATGTGAGAGAGACACATTGATTCTGTTAATCGGTTGTCTTCTTCACCAGAATCTAACCCATGGCCCAGTCTACAGGCTGGCACTCAGTCCACTGAGCCAAACAGGCTAGGGCCTTCCTAACTTCTTTAAAGAGCAAGTGGGGGGAAAAAAAAACAAGATAGCGGTATAAGGTAAACACCTGTATGTGCTGCCTCTCACAACCACACCAAAACTACAACTAAAAGACAAAACGGTTATCACCCAGAACCCCCGGAAAGCTGGCTGAGTAGAAGTTCTACAACTAGAAGGAAAGAAAACAAGCACATTGAGACTGGATAGGAGGTTCAGAGGCACAGAAAAGCAGAGGTATGGAGGTGCACGAATCAGGCTGGTGACTGGGTACACTGTTTTTTTCCAATTGAAAGGGAGATACAAGCTCTTGATTGCTCTGAACTCCCGTTTCTGGTGAGACTCTGGGGACCCAGAGTCCTACGGGGAGAAATTGGACTGTCTGGCATTGAGTCGGAAAGTGAGGGTGACTTTCTTGCAGAGGTGCTCACAGGAATCATTGTTTACTGCACTGGGATGCGGGGTGCAGAAACATGGAGACACAGAGAGGGCTGACTGGCAGCCATCGCTGTTGCCATGCCCTGGTGATTCTCTGAGACCCCACCCTACCCAATTTACAAACTCACCCAAACTGTGCTCAGTAGCTTTTGCATATGAATGGCCTGCCTTTTCACAGCTTAACCTAACAAACTGCAGCTGGGTCAGACAGCTCCAAAACTTGAGGAGAAATCCCAAACAAAGAGGAGAAATCTGCAGATCTCACTATAGCTTCTGCTGGGTGGCCTCAGGCAGTAGCTGACTTGCACCCCATTGGAGATCCAGGAGCCAGTGTACCTAGTGGTCAAAGTGAGACGACACCAGAATTCAGTTCCTCATATGCATAAGTGACACACTCAAGAGGCAGACTCAGGGAGCACCAAAGCCCCACTGAAACAAGTCCTGCCCCATAAGGGCATCTCCAGCATAGCAGTTCTTCCATTATAAACACAGCTGATCCTCACAGCCAATTGGCCTGGAGGCCAATTCCTCCCAGTGCACCAACAGCAATCAAGGCTTAACTACAACAAGACTGTGCACCCAGCCCACAAAGGGCTGTGCCAAGAGTGTCTACCTCAGGTAATTGAGCCACTGGGCCCTATACGTCACCTACCACACAAAGACACTCCATCAACACAGGGAAGTAGCCAAAATGCAGAGACAAAGAAACATGTCATGAATGAAAGAAATGAAGGAAAGCAAACTACTGAATATAGAGTTCAAAACCATATTTTTAAGGTTACTCAAGAATCTTCTAGAAACCGCGAGAAACTTAGTGAGACCTCTGAGGAACTTAGATCTTCAAAGATCTTAATGAGAATGCAAAAAAAAAAAAAAGTAAAAGGACCAGTTAGAAATTAAGCATACACTGTCTGAAATAAAGAATAATATACAGAAATCCAAAAATAGACTAGAGGACCCCAAGAATCAAACCAAAGGTTTGAAATACAAAGAAGCAAAACACACCTAACCAGAAAAACAAAAAGAAAAAAGAATCCAAAAATATGAAGATAGTGTAAGGAGCCTCTGGGACAACTTCAAGCATACCAAGATTTGAATTATGGGGGTGACAGAAGAAGAGAGAGCAAAATATTGAAAACCTATTAGAAGAAATAATGGTTGAAAACTTTCCCTACCTGGTGAAAGAAATAGACTTACAAGTCCAGGAAGCACAGAGAACTCCAAACAAAAGGAATCCAAAAAGGACCACACCAAGACATATAATTAAAATGCAAAGAGCAAAAGACAAAGAATCTTAAAAGTAGCAAGAGAAAAACAGTTACCTACAAGGGAGTACCCATATGATTGTCAGCTGACTTCTCAACAGAAACTATGCAGGCCAGAAGGGAGTTGCAAGAAATATTCAAAGTGATGAACAGCAAGAACCTACAACCGAGATTACTTTACCCAGCAAAGCTATCATTTAGAATTGAAGGTCAGATAAAGAACTTCACAGACAAGAAAAAGCTAAGGGAGTTCATCACCACCAAATCTGGATTATATGAAATGCTGAAGGATATTCTTTAAGAAGAGGAGAAAGAAGAAAAGGTAAAGATAAAAATGATGAACAACAAACATACCTATCAACAAGTGAATCTAAAAATCAAGTGAATAATAAAATCTGATTAACAGAATAAACTGGTAAATATAATAGAATCAGGGGCATAGAAAGGGAGTGGACTGACAATTCTCAGGGGAAGGGAGTGTGAGGGATGCAGGAAAAGATTGGACAAAAATCTTATACCTATGGATGAGGACAGTGGCGGGGGGGCGGGGGGGGAGGTAAGGAGATAGCATGGGGGGAGGAATCAGGTGGAGGGGAGCTATGCAGGAAAAAGGATCATCTGTAATTGAACAATAAAGATTTATTTTTTTTAAAAAATGGGGGGGTACTTAAATTGCAGGCAGTGATCAGTGGGAGGTGGAAATGGCAAAGGGAATAAAGAAGTGGTCATTTTGCAGAGCAAATAATCATTTATCTAAAAGCTTCTTTGATTCATTTAACTGAATCATTTTTCCTTTCAATATAAACTGAAAAAGAAGGTAAAAATACATAAAATTTTGTCAGTTGGAAATCAACTTAAAATTCATTGTAGTCTTGCCACAGTGGCTCAGTTGTTTGGAATGTTGTCCTGTACTTCAAAAGTTTGCAGGTTTGATTGTCAGGACACATACCTAGGTTGTGGGTTTGATCCTGGGTTGGAGCACATATGGGAGGCAATCAATTGATGTTTCTTTCTCACATTGCTCTCTCCCTTCCTCTCTTAAAAAAAAAAAAAAGAATTTAGAACATGAAAAAATATTTAGTATAAAAGCTCATCACAGTTTGTTACAATATCAAACTGTTGGAAACAATCTAAATGTTCAGTAGCAGTACAAGACAGATTAAATTATAAGACTTAAAATAGGATACTAGTCAGACATTAAAATGATTTTGCAGAAACTTACTTTCAAATGATTCAGCAAAAATAATGTGTGTGTGTGTATAACAACCCAAGAATAAGGAAGAAATTGTGAACAAAGAGCAAATGTGCCAAAATGATGTGATTAAGTTAGAAACTATGAAAGGTCTGGGATTTTTACTTTACTTGCAAGCTAACAAGTTAACCTCCCCATCCTCCCTCCTCTCCACACACAAACATTTTTTTTGGCAGCAGGGTTCAGATTTTTGTCCCTGGAGACCACAGCTGCCAATTCTTGAAGCCTTTTTCTTCTGAAGAACAGCCTCAGGGTGTTCTCTCCATCCCACCCAAGTGCCAGCTGCCTGTAATGGGGGAGCTGGCTTCTCCACCCAAGCCTCTCAATCAGGAACTGTCCTCTTCTTTTGAACATGGTGGGAGAAGGATGAGCTCAGGCCAGGGCTGATTGAGGTGGGTGAGGTGTGAAGTTTCCCAGGAAGAGGAAGCTGGGCATGGCTGGAGCCTTCAGGGTGCAGTTTTGTCTCATGAAGTGTGTGTGTGTGTGTGTGTGTAAAAGTCTGGGTCATGGCAAAAGCAGCTGCCAGAGCAACATCTTATGTTTGTCTCTTAACCCTATATACAGAGTAATATAGCAGATGGGTTACATTACAATAGAGGAACCCTGAAATTAGGAAACTTTGATCTTATATGTGACTGTTAATAACTTGCCTATCCTCCCTTTATTCTACAACTAGAGGCCCAGGGAAGGTAAAATGTCTAAGCGTTACCACCTGGAATAGGGTAGGAAAAAAAACCGTTTCCATTATCTTCTTTGGTAGCTGGGGCCCTGCAAATTGAAATGAAAAACAGAGATTAATAGGAGAGTAAGTTTGAGTTCCTATGCATTCTAGGGGGACAAGAGAGTCACAGAAATGAAGGGAAAGCTCCAAAGAGGTGGTCATACCCAGAAGCTTGTACGTATATCATTTTAACAAAGAGCAATAAATTGGTCAAGAAATGACAAGACAAAGGAAAGAGGGTTTAGGTTTTTACAGGTAGTAAATTGTGGGAAGATAAATATATGGAGAAAACTAATGGGAGATAAAGGTTATTTTCAGTAAAGTTTGTGATGTCTGGGTGGCCTCTCTGGGCTGGGAAGTTTGGCGTCATGTCTGGTGATTACAAGTTGTTCTGTTCTTCCTGGTATGAGAGAGAGACGGGGAACACACAAAGGGAAATTTATGTCCTTTTAGGCAAATAGGGGGAGGATAGAGAGCTTTTTCTGCATCTGCTGTTTCTCAGTTGCCTTCAGCTTAAAATAGTCCTGATGCCAAAGTGGCATATTTTGGGGTGGCACATTCTGATCCCCTTCAACTCCTTATACAAACATTCTTGAATTGGTTTTAAATGCTTTCGATCAGAGACCTGGACTATGTGGAAAGATGTTCAGAGGGAATCATCTCCCAACAGTAGTTCTTTCTACATGAAGGGTTTAAGGGTCTTTATTGATCTGTTCTATCAAACTTTTCCTAAGTTTGAAAAAATTTTAAATAAAAAATTGAGGAAACAATAATCCAAAAATATATAAGACATGGAAATTTTTAGAATATATTAAGTAGAAGAGTGGGTTATTCATGGTGCATAGTAAGAACCTTGATTTTATAATAATTAAGTATGCGTGTGTATAACTATAGCGAAAAAATCTAGAAGGATTTTTATATTATTAGTGTTTATCTTTGGTTAAGTAAGAGCATCAGGTTTTTATTATTATTGTTCTTTTTGCCTATATTTTTCTTTTTCTCCTATGAGTGGTTTTGTGGGTAAAATTTTTTTCTTTAACTTTATAAAAACTAGAATTCTTTTCTATCTTCTAGTGGGAGTAGATAGATATCAGTGATTCTCCCCCGGATCTTGGATATACTTAAACAGCCCTAAAAAGGGGGGAGGCAAGAGGGTGAGAGAAAGAGAAAGAAAACATAGAAGGAGTAAAGAGAAGACACCTAGGAGAAGAGACAGGTCTGGGAAGATTTTTCAAGTGAAATGCTGATCAATATAAACTCCCTTATTTACCTTCCTTACAAAATCAGTAAATTCTCTGATGTTTTTGTATGAATGGAATTTCTGGAAGCTCAAAGAAAAAGAAGAGGAGACAGTAGTAATATGGGTTACATTTTGGGTGCTGCCTGGGATTTTCAAACTAAAGCACGCTGCCTCGATATATTTAGGATTAAATCATTGCCTAGAATAGTGGTTCTCACTCTTAAAAAGTATTGTATTGAGGGCTATAAAGAGCTTTTATTATTTATTTATTTTGTTAACCCTCACCCAATGATATTTTTCCCATTGATTTTTAGAGGGAGGTGGAGAGAGAGAGAAACATCAATGTGAGAGAGACACATAATTGGTTGTCTTCCGTACCCAGGATGCCGGGATTGAACTTGCAACCGAGATACATGCCCTTGACCGGAATGGAACCCTGGACCCTTTCGCCATAGGCCGGCACTCTAATCACTAAGCAAAACTGGCCAGGATAAGAGCTTTTATTTATGTGGTTATAACTATTTGATATTACCAATATTTTTAATGTTTAAGAGAGTTAGGATAGCAAAGAATAGGTTAATTTGTAGTACAAATTGTGGTATATTCTTTCTCTCTTTTAAGTACATTTCCCCCTTTTCTTCCCCCAGGCACTCCCTTCTGCCTCGTTTTCCTAATTTCCAATTTTCCTAGGTGCCTCTGTGACTCCTTTTCTGAGTACAGGCTCCCCTTTTCTATTTCCAGGGCTTTCCAAATAAAGTTTATCTTATAAACTGAAAAAATAAAAATATATACATTGTGTAACTGACTTAGATTTTGAATTCAAAGTTTAACTCCTACAAATTCATAAACAGTATTGGACCATTAAAAAGAAGTTAAGTTCCATCGTGTTTATAGATTCAATTTATGAGACTTATTTTACTTGAGAAGGTATTTGCTATTGACTTTTCTTGGAAAGTATTGTTATAATTGAAGGAATGAAAATGAAATGTGTTTATTACATTTATGAAGGCAACTTAAAAATGTTTAAAGGAATTAATTAGAGCATAAAATGAATATTACATCTTGGTAGATTTATAAAGCTATCAAATCAGATGTGGGAATTGAATTTAAAAGTTTATGAACTAGGCTTTAAAATTTGCAACATTAACAGGTAAAATAGTAATTTTAAAAAGCCAGAGTAGCTTTTGAATAATCTTTTATGTGCACAAAATTGCACCCAAATGCATAAAATAGCCTTATTGACAAATTTATGAGAATCAGATTGTTTTATTGAGAAATTCCTGCATATGTGAATCATTTCTTTGGGCTAATTTTCCAAGAAAAAAGAAATCCTCCAATGTCCTGCATGTAGAAATAACCTGCAGCTACAGGGATGGCTTCATGGGTGCATAGCTTATATAGTCGCACTGAGAAAGAACTTTGTTGTAATGCTCTGCTGTCACTATATTGAAATTTTTAATACTTTTTAAAACAAGAAGCCCTGTGCTTGCTTCGGCAGCACATATACTAAAATTGGAAAAATACAGAGAAGATTAGCATGGCCCCTGTGCAAGGATCACACGCAAATTTGTGAAGTGTTCCGTATTTAAAAAATAAAATAAAAAGTAAATAAAACAAGAAGCCCTGAATTTTCATTCTGCACTGGCCCTGCAAATTCTGTAGCCAGTTCTGCTTGGCAGTCAGAACTCTGGCAGCCACACAGTGGGAGAGTCTCAAGGCTCTTTATGTAGCTCCCTCACCCTCCACATCTCCCACCCTCGGTTGTGCCTGTTGTCTACCAGTCCACCACCTCTCTAGTGTAATTTTAAGAGATCTCCTTTCCTGCGAGGCTGGAGAAGGACTGTCAGAGGCCACATGGGCTAGAGGAAAAGGTGGAGGGGGGCTGGCTTAAACCCTCTACTTTTGGCTAGCTCTGTGATAGGACCGAGCCTGCTTTTGGAGGCTTTTCTTCTCTGTGGACATTTGCAAAGTGGAAAAATTAAAACAAAATTAATTACCAATTATTCTTTTGCCAAATTTTGTCAATTCAAGTCTGTCTCTCTCATTCTGTGCTCTTGTGGGTTGATGCCTTTTGTTCCTTTAGTTTCATTTTAGTGAGGTTTTGGGAGACAGGAGATAAATGCAAGTGTCCAATCTGCCATGTATGACCACTAGTCTCAATTGTTTCCATAGAAACAACAAGTCTTTTTTTGGCACCAGTTTTTGTTGATTTATATAATACTTAGTTAAATTATATAATTACAATTACAAGTAGAACTAGCATAAATAAATTTAAGAACAAACCCAATTGACACTTGGTTGATAAATATACAACTCAGTTAATGGCAACAGAAGTATGTGGGCATCAGTTAATTTATTTTACAGAGGAAATGCAAAGTGTGGTTAAGTGGGGCAAGTTGACTTAAATGGAGATTTATTGAGCTTATGCTTTAATTGAATACAAGACATTCATAAAGAGGGTGCATTATTGAAAGTCAAACAATTTGGCTCCTTGGACAACCAGTTTAAAGAAGTTTATGTGTCTTTAAAGACTCGAACAAATGCTTTTCTAGTCAGGCAGTTCTCTGCACTTTGACCATGGATATTACTGATGTGTTCAGATGGCCTCCTGGACTATGGACCCTTCTCTGTTCTAACTCCTAATTGTCCCATCCTACCTCTGAGGTCCTAGTTGGATGTTTGACCTGATTTGACCTTAAAGATCTTGGTTTGAGCCCTAGCTGTTTTGGCTCAGTGGATAGAGGGTCAGCCTGTGGACTGAAGGATCCCAGGTTTGATTCCAGTCAAGGGGCACATGCTTGGGTTGCAGGCTCAAACCCCCTCCCCAGTAGGGATGTGTGCAGCCAATCAATGCTTCTCTCTCATCATTGATGTTTCTATCTCTCCTTTCCTCTCTGAAATAAGTAAAAATATATTAAAAAAAAAAGAAAAAGAAAAAGAGATGGTTTGCAATAGTGAAATGATATCTTGCATTCCCTTTGAGGCTCCCTTCATAGGGACCTAGTTCCTCCAGTTTCTTCTTTAGGGCAAAACTGACTTGCCTTCCTCCTTTGCAGGAAGTCAGCTTTCAGCTTCTCTGCTGTTAACTCAGTTACCCACTCACCTATGTGCTTTCCATCTTCCAAGCTTCTGATATTTTTCATCTGTCCTTGAAGGGTTTATAGCTTTAAAAAATATTATTCCCTTACTCTCCATTTAATGGAGGTTCTGAAGGGATCAGAGGTACTGCTTGTCTTCAGTAGTTCATGTTTGGCCTCTCTCTCTATGATAACTTCCCATTCTCTAAACTCTTGATCTGGTTCTCTAGAAAACAGGACCCTCCATTTTCTAGACAATTTAAAAACTGTATCTATCCAGCCTTTTCCTGAGACTGCATAGCAGAGCTCTCTTTGGTCTGTGGTTAATATGCAGCCAGAAAGAAGCCAATGTGAATTAGCTTTTGTAAATATCAAATAAAAACCAGGGAACTTTGCAGGGGTAGGGAGGTAAAGATTAGTGCGATTAGTTTAAAGTCAAGCTTACCAGAAAATATTTTCTCTTTACTGGAAAATAAGAGATATGATCAGATGAGATTTTTTCCTTTAGGTCTGATGAAGAGTGCTTACGAGCTGGGAGTTAAAAATTTCCATTAGAACAAGAGGGCAGTTGTAGCCTTTCCTAAACTCACAGCAATTATTTTTTGTGCAATTGCATGGGCACTTTGTTTCAAAAATCATTTATTTGGAGGTGGGTGGAATTTAAACTATTCCTTCCACCTTTTAGTATATAAAAGTATCTTTGTCACATATCTCTTTTATTTCTGCAGAAGTATAACCAGTTCCTTTAGCGTTATGAGGATGTTTGACTTATCTGAGCATCTCTGGGTACCAGAATGAATAGAGGCTTTCTATAAGGATAAGGTAGCATGCACGAGCTCATTTAATTTTTATGACAATCTGTCAAGGTGGGAACTATTTGTTACTCTAATTTTATGCTGAGGAAACTGAGGCACAGGCACACAGTTCCAATAAGAGGTAGAATTGAAACTGATTCTACTTGGCTGATTAACCAGGTTAGCTAGATCCTACTCTAGTATCTTGCAGCATATACCTTCAATGAACAGGTGAAGAGCTTTCTGGAGAGAGAGATCTGGGGCTTCAGTGACCTTACCAAATAGGTTATACGACTGCTTGCTGAAAATGTTTGATTAATTTGGCCTGAGGCTATCTTTCACTAACACTGGAGCAAGGCTGTGGAGAAGCTGGATTGCTCAATCGATGTCTTGACTATTGGCAGCTACAAACATCTGTCCAAAGCTAATAAATGTGGATGACCAAAGTAACAAGTTAATTTGTAACCTCCTTCTTTCTTAGTTATATCCAAATGGGAGAAATCTAGTCCCAGAGAGTCAAATGATGTGAGGATTTATTATACAGTTCTGTGTGGTCACTATTGGGACTATAGTCTCTGACATGAAGCCCTCCCTGCAATGTGTGAGCAGTTAGAACATGGGTAAGGACTATGGGCTAAAGTTTCAAACAACCAGCAATTAGAAATTTAATGTTGTCTCCAAGCACTATAGATATCCTGAATATTTCCAATTCCAATGGGAATGAAGTTATGATCAAAACCACTGAAGTTAAAATGATTTTTGCTCCAAGAAATTTTGGTTCACTGTCAAGGAAATTCCATCCCAGGAACCCTGCCGCTCTCCTCTGCATCTAATATGTCCCCACTGGGTGCTCCCCTATCTCAAGTAAGCTCCAAATTCCAAACACAGGAGATTTTTGGCCTAGTTCAGTGGTCGGCAAACTCATTATTCAACAGAGCCAAATATCAACAGTACAACGATTGAAATTCCTTTTGAGAGCCAAATTTTTTAAACTTCTTCTAACGCCACTTCTTCAAAATAGACTTGCCCAGGCCATGGTATTTTGTGGAAGAGCCACACTCAAGGGGCCAAAGAGCCGCAGGGAGCTCGAGAGCCGCAGTTTGCCGACCACTGGCCTAGGTTGTTCTTTCATATCACAGGTTATCTGGTAACTGCTTGTGAATTGCAGGCCTATTTAGATTTTGTGGTGAGAAGCACAGAACTGGTAGTTTAAAAGTTTATTTAAAAGTGAAAAAAATATATCTCTGATATAAAAGGCCTGTGGCTGTCATGCCATCATGACCAAGCAAGCAGTGGCTCTCGTGCTGGTGGGGCGTGACACAAGCTACTAGCTGCGGAGAGCTACTAGCGGTGGAGGGTGGGGCGCAAGCTACTAGCGGCGATGGGTGAGGTGGCCAGCTGAGGAGAGCGGAAGAACAATAACCTAAGTATTGAGTTTATAGTATCCAATACAATTTATGATACTATAGACCAGTAGTTGGCAAACTCATTAGTCAACAGAGCCAAATATTAACAGTACTACGATTGAAATTTCTTTTGAGAGTCAAAGTTTTTAAACTTAAACTTCTTCTAACACCACTTCAAAATAGACTCTCCCAGGCCATGGTATTTTGTGGAAGAGCCACACTCAAGGGCCAAAGAGCCGCATGTGGCTCACGAGCCACAGTTTGCCGACCACTGCTATAGACCCTTCACAGTAATTTGAAAAGTGATATGTACAGTTAAGGTAAAATTTGTAGTTTTTCTTTTCCTCAGTCTACCTAGAACAGTATGCTGTCTGATGGAACTATATAGAAAGTTCTAACCTGTGCTGTCCAAGAAGGTAGCCACATGTCAGTCACATATGACTACTGAACACTTGGAATGTGGCTAGTGCAACTGAGGAACTGAATTTTAAATTTTATTTATTTTAATTAGATGGCTGCTTGTGATTCATGGTTACCATATTGGTCAGAACAGACCTGGGATACAGTGAATGATCTTAGAACAGCATAGTCTGATTCTCCTGCAGCCATAAAGAACCCTAGATTCTTTGTGATTTATAAGGATAAACCTTGTTTGTGTTATGAACTTGTTTTGGGTTGCTTGAGGAGCCAGGTGAGTAAAGCAGCCACATCTCACATGTTGGCAGTCATTGTGGAGAGTTCTGTACCAGGACACAAATGCTCTGGCCCATGGGGATACACATCACTTCTGCTCACAGCTCACTGACCAGAACTAGTCACAGGGCCCCAGTGAGCTAGGAGTAGGAGTACAGTCCTAACTGTGCTGGGCAAAGAGCCTCCCTCTTAGAATATGTAAGTTCGAGCTGACAACACTCAGCATGTCTTTTTAGTTATATATAGAAATACTATTTGATATGAAGCTCTGCAATGTAAGGAATAATCTGTGGATTATCTTTATATGTTTGGGATGAAAATGGAATGGAAGAAAGTGTATTTGTGATTTCTTCATAGTACAGAATATATATGATATGTTTTCACCAGCAAGGAATAAAAAGTGCTTTTCTTTGAAAATAATAATTTTCTCACTAGGAATATTTGTAAATTGTGGTTGCCTAAAAAATGGAAAAAAAATATTAACTGGATGAATGGATAGTTTCTTTCCAGACGATGTGAGATCATAGAATTATCTAGTACATCATTTAATGGCATGTCTTGATTCTTTCTAGAATATTTACAATATTGTTTCGACCTCCAGACATGGGGAAGTCACCATCTGAAACCTAATAACAGACTTCCTAATAAAACAAGAGGACAGTATCCTGGAAACAAATGCTTTAATATCAAGATATGGAAATATGGCACTTGGTAGCTAATAATGAGTTGTATCAAAGTTACAAATGCAAACTAAGCCCAGGTAAATAATATTAAAGATGGGGATGATTTTGCCACATGCTGGAAATGCCATGTAGATTTTATTACTATGAGGACACTATAGATATTGGAAGTGTAACTGAACCAAACGGATGCTTAAGAAATTCTTAACTAAGTGTGCAAATTAGGCTACCTAGTATTTACAAGAACTATCTAAGCCACCCTGCTCCTTAGTGAAATGCAACCAGAATTGCCATTTATGCAGCACAGCATTTCTTTTCCATTTCCAAGGTCTATCTGGGTAGTCTGCAACTGGTGGCATGGGAAGAAAGAGAAGGCTGCAGAGACTGAACAAAAAGTATGCATTGTGGTATCCTTTATTTAAAAATTGTGAGCTAACTACAGTTGTAGTGTTCTCATTTGCCATTCTGATGGCATAATAAACTGGGAGAACATTAACACAATGTCAAGAAGGCATCAAAAACCTGTAAACAAACGTACACACCACACATGCACATACAATACACACATACACACACATACACACACATACACACACGAAGATTATAAACACAAAGTGATGAAGACAAGCTCTGAATGCTCTAAATCAAATTAAAAACCATTTGTTATAATAAACTGTGGCAATAGTGTGGCTATTATGAAAAATATTGTAATGTTTAAAAAGCAAAAAGGAAAATACTGGCAATTTGAAATTAGCAGCAAAAAGCAGATAAGATAGAATGGAAGATAACATAAGACTAAATAATAGAAAAATTCCAATGCTGATACTGTGTAGGATTGCACTGAAGTAATTTAAGATCAATTCTTGAGGAACTATTAAAAAATCTCTTGAAATATCAAATCACTGCACTTTACAAACAGTGGACAAAAATAAAGCATTTGGAATGTTACACGCGCACACACACACACACACACACAGAGGAAATGTATTAGGCATATCAGTTTATGGTCTTTGTTTAAGACCTTCAAAAAGTTTATAAAGAAAAATTTAAGTGCTAATGTAGTGAAATAAAGTTAAAAGTTCCTAAAGATGCAAGTCTGATGCATTTATTGGTCTGAGAATATATTTTGAGGGGGGCAAGGCATGACTGATGCACA
This sequence comes from Lasiurus cinereus, assembly GCA_011751065.1. Lineage (NCBI taxonomy): Eukaryota > Metazoa > Chordata > Mammalia > Chiroptera > Vespertilionidae > Lasiurus > Lasiurus cinereus. The sequence continues at coordinate 49,106,840 of JAAGEH010000045.1, read as the reverse complement.
TTCAAGAAAAAATAACAAACCCATAGTGAAATCTACAAGGGTAGGTAGAGTTCTCTAAGGGTGTTTAGAATGAAGATGTGTCAAACTCAGACTATCCTGAAGAAGAGTCCAAAGTAAGTAGAGTTCTACAGCTCTTCATCATCTGAAATATTTCATAGTGGCCAATAAATAACTAAGACTAACTTTTCAGCAAACTGGTTTTCATACAAATACAAAAATCTTTACCACACATGCAGAGCTGATAGTCTATAACAGCACAAATATGAATCCTGCTTTTAGAAGAAAAGCACTTTAGCAAGGATATTTCCCCCCACAGTTCTTAAAAATGTCTGAAGCTGCTAGATACCTGCAAAGAGGGGATAAATTTAGATTTCCTACTGATTTTAGAAGAAAGGAGGTTTTATTGTCCTAAGGAAGCCAGCCTTCTGTGAGCAGGGGACCTGTCTTCAGAACCTAATTGTAATATCCTTAGTGCTTAAACTCATGGCAAGTTCAGATCCAGAAAAACGGGCAGGCAGAATAGGGGAATGAAAAGTCTGAATGTCTACAGTATAGTTTGGAATAAAATGTGACTCGTAAGTTAAAACGGCTCAAATGCATTCAGACTGAAGGGCTGCAGCCTGGAGAAGACCCAGTTCTCTGGAGTTAAGACTAGGAGAGAGACCTTCATCTCTAGGGGCCTCTGGGCTGACCTGGGACAGCGGGACCTTATTTTTCATGAGTGTCTCAAATTTGTGACTTTGCCCAGAAAAATACTTCTTTTTGGTTACTTTATCTTTAAAACCAACTGGTTGGCCAAGTTACTGGTGATTTCCCAAAATAAAATCTAGCTGTACTAGTATCTTAAGGTGCCTGCTAACTGATATTAATGCCCATCAATAACACTGCTAGGTATGAATTGCTGTTGCTAAGAACTGACCCTAAAATGACCTAACTAGGTAATCTATCACACTAGGTGCTTTTACTATCTTGGGTTTTTGAGCTTTAGAGAAATAGTTTTTGTACTAAGACCTAGAAACTGCTTTTCTCTTTGTTTCACTCTTCCTCTTCTTCCTCTTCCCCTTCTCCTTCTCCTTCCTCCATGGTTTCCACAATGAGTTCCGCTGTGCAGGTGGCTTCTCCGAGACTGTTGACAGCCTTGCAGGTGTACTTGGCATCATCATCCCCGCACACATCGCTAATGATTAAAGAGCAGTTCCCATCCTCATCGTAGTCTATCTGGAAGTGGCGGGACTCCCTGATGGACTGGTCATCTTTGAACCAGACGACTTCAGGGTCTGGGTATCCTGCATCACAGGGAGGGAACACAGATAGCAAAAACTGTCACTCAAAATTTTGTATCAGTTCATGCAAGGAACTCTCAAGCTACTAATGCAGTAATGGAAAAAAATGATGTTGCCTTTTAGTAGCTGCTTGGATATTGATATTTGAACTGAACTGTTTTGTAAATATTAATATATAAAACCCTGCGTGAGGTGTTTCACAGTCATACCCTTTCTCATCCATGTGGGTCATCCCTCCACCCCCACCCCCCTGCCACACACACCTCTGCACAGATGCAGAGTGCTACCTGGAACATGCTCTGAGCCAGTTATCTTCTGGGATGAAATGAAAAGTTTTCATCTTGTATAAAAGTTTAACTGAATACATTTAATAAAAATGAAGATTCAGAACAAATGGGCACAAGGGGCCTTTTGGGGGTGCCCATTTGTTCTAAAATTGGACTATGGTGGTGACTGCACAATTCTATAAATTCACTAAAACAACTGAATTGTTGTTAATACGGGTAATATGGGTAAACTATCTGGTGTGTAAATTACAACTCAAAGCTGAGAACAGTGCCATAAAACACAAATTAGAGGAGCTAGCAATACTGCTAAGGAAAAGAAAGCAGTATTTATCTTAGTCTGATCCAAAGGCATAATCTGCCTCTAGATAACTGGAAATGGACCACATTGATTAGCCTCATTTTATGAATTAACCATGTTTCTGCAAAATCCAACATTTAAAAAATATATATATATCCTATCTAATAAAAGAGCAATATGCAAATTGACCATACCTCTGCTACACCCACAAGCCATGCCCACCAGTCAATCAGGATCGAGTATGCAAATTACCCCATTCAAGATGGCTGTGGCCACGGAGAAAGCAGGAGGCGTGGGTTTCCCTGGCAATGGAGGAAGCCAAGCTTTTTGCCTACCCTGGCCTGCCTTGGCCTCTGCTTAAGGCTATAAAGTTTCAATTATAGAAGATAAATAAATCCCAACAAAAATGATGGCAGCCATAGAGCTGGAGAGAGAGGAAGCTTGAGTTGTCCCCAACAACTTTTCCACAGCCCTGGCCTGTCTTAGCCTCTACTTAAAGCTACAATGTTTCAATTATAGAAGATAAATAAATCCCAGGGCCTCCACTTGGGTTGCTAGGAGGCGTGGCCAGGCTGCAAACCAGACCCCTTGCCCAGGCCTCCCCACATCCCAAGGGAACCCCCACCCTAATTGGGATACCCTTCAGGGCAAACCCAGCCAACCTCCACCCATTCACCAGGCCTCTATCCTTTCTAATAAAAGAGTAATGTGCAGATTGACCATCACTCCAACACACAAGATGGCTGCCCCCATGTGGACACAAGATGACTGCCACAAGATGGCCAGCAGGGGAGGGCAGTTGGGAGGGACCAGCACTGCAAGGGAGGGCAGTTGGGGGTGATCAGGTCTGCAGTGGAGGGCAGCTGAGGGTGACCAGGCTGGCAGGGGGAAGTTGGGGGCGACTAGACCTGCAGGGAAAAGCGGTTGGGGGGGACCCATGCCTGCAGGGGAGAGCAGTTGGGTAGGACCAGGCCTGCAGGGGAGGGTAGTTTAGGGGTGACCAGGCCTGCAGGAGAGGGCAGTTAGAGGCAATCAGGCTGGCAGGGGAGCAGTTAGGCATCAATTAGGCTGGCAGGGGAGTTGTTAGGGGGTGATTAGGCTGGCAGGCAGAAGCAGTTAGAGGCAATCAGGAAGGCAGGCAGGCGAGCAGTTGGGAGCCAGCAGTCCTGGATTGTGAGAGGGATGGTGGGTTAGGCATTTACAAGGCATTTTGATACTATAAACAGGCAGCCAGACATCCCTCAAGGGGTCCCAGATTGGAGAGGGTGTAGGCTGGGCTGAGAGACACCCACCCCTGGTGCACAAATTTCATGCACTGGGCCTCTAGTGTGTGTGTGTGTGTGTGTGTGTGTGTGTGTGTGTGTATACACATTATGCCTTTAAGATACAGGATGGAGCAAAAATAGGTTTACAGTTGTGGTTGTTCGTATGGAAAATAATAATGATACAAGAATAAACTGCATTTCAAAAATAAATAAATAAAAACTGCATTTCACATGCAACTATAAATCTACTTTTGCCACACCCAGTATATTATAATTCTAACTGACTTGTTCTTAAATTATTTTTAAAATCTTTACTGTTGAGAGTATTAATAAGTCCCCCCACCATTACCTCGTCTTGTTCTTAAAATTTGAAGAATACTTTTACAGAAAAATAATTGTAACCCCAACCAGAATAAAAATTCTATATTAGAACTTAAGAATTCTAACATTCAAACAGAATTTTATTTCAATTAAAACAGCATCTATATGCTTTAATTTCCTCTCAGTGCTCCAGTCAAAGTTATGCAAATACCAAAGAAATAATTCCAAACAGAAAAGTTCAAAGATGACAGTCATTATGTTCTAATAATTTTTTTGAAATAGAAAAAGGAGCCCTGCCAGTGTAACTCAATGGTTGAGTGTCAACCTATGAACCAGGAGGCCACAGTTCGACTCCCAGTCACGGCACATGTCCTGGTTGCAGGCTCAATCCCCTGTTGGGGGCATGTAAGAGGCAGCTGATCAATGATTCTCTCTCATTATTGATGTTTCTATCTCTCTCTCACTCTCCTTTCCTCTCTGAAATCAATAAAAATCTATAATAATAAAAGCGTGATATGCTAATTAGACTGGATGTCCTTCCAGAAGTCCTTCCTCCTGGATAAAGCCGCAGTGGGTGGGGCCTGAGGTCAAGGCCCTTGTATGAATTTTGTGCATCGGGCCTCTAGTATATACACCAAATGGCCAGATTATGATGATCTCTGAACACATAGTAATCTGCCCACTCAATGTATACCTATATAATAAAAGGCTAATATGCAAATTGTCCCCTCGACCAGGAGTTTGACCAGCAGGCAGGCCAGCCAACGGCCCATGTTCCCTTCCTCTGTCCAGGGTGGCCGGACCTCACCCATGCATGAATTCATGCACCGGGCTTCTAATATATATATATATATATATAGACTGAGTGGCCAGATATATATAGACTGAGTGGCCAGATTATTATGCGTTCAGAGATCATCATAATCTGGCCACTCAGTGTATAGAAAAAGAAAAGAAAAAAAAAAGGAGAGAACTAAAGAAGACCCAAAGACAATGGTGATGGTGAGTCACAGGCAGTGGCCCCAGAGCTTTCAGCAGAACCCAACCTGAGCCTTTCCACACTAGCAAAGGCAGCATATCACATTTTAAACATTGAATGAAAAGAAAGATTATGGTGGGCATGGCATCTACAAGGCATTCTGATACTATAATGACACAGGTGAAAAGTAGCTTTTTTGTTCCTAACTTTGGGTTACTTTATCCAAAAGGCATTATGCGGCCATATTGCTGGAGAACCTTACAAAGTGGGAGGCATGCTTTGTTCTGACTGCTGTCCTTTGCTGTGAAGTCTTGAGCAAGTTGCTTAATGAATACTTGGGCTTCACTTGGTCAGCCTGACATGGAAGATAACCCTCCACTCTGGTTGGCACACGACAGGCACCAGCTTGAGGCCAATCTTATCTTGCCCTTTATCTTTCTAGAATGTTGCAGTCTGTAGAAACTGAAATGCTTTGTGTCACCACTGCTGCTAATTTCTTGTGTGTGCTCTGTTAAGATCCCTTAAGGTCCCTTGAGCTCAGGATTCTATGGCGACCTTGTCCCACCAGCAGTGACGCCTGGGGAAGACAGCACCAGTGCCTGGATCCCAGCTTCCCTCCGTTTGAAGTCACATTACATGTACTCTGCTCTGATCAGTCCCACAACTTTTCCCTTGACTCCATCACATCCTTCAAGGATTTAACAGGTTTTTCTTTTTACATATGTCATCTAAGAGTCCCAAGAGCCACTCAGGACATCAGACATTATCTTACAGGTGAGGGCCTGAGGCTCAGAGAGTCAGATCACTGCCCAGGCCTCACGGCAGAGCTGCTGACTCCACATCCCGTGCTCGGGGCCAGCTTCCTTTTGAGAGCCTCTCAGGGGCACATGTTTCCCAGGACTTGAAACTTCATTTCATGAAGCAGGCTCCAGGGTCACATACTATCGTCCATGACAAACCACTTTAACTTGGGTCTAGTGGCTGACGGAAGTAAGTGAAATATCAAATATGCCCCCAGGTAAGTCACTGATGGCACTAACCTTCAGGGTGGAGTGGGGGCCTTGGGCCAGCTCCTCCCACCCAGTTTCCCTCAGAGCCTGGCTTACCTAATAGCTCCCAGAACTGACTTCATGCCCAGGGCACAGAGTAGAGGCCCAGCAGCCACCCAAACCCCCTTTGTAGTCACAGCTACAACTTACCTTCAATCTTGCAGTCAAATCTAGCAGCACTGCCCTCCACCACTTCTAAATCACGAATGGTCTTAGAGAAATAGGGTTTTACATGGGGCTTTTCCTCAGCAACAGCCTCCAGGAAAGCTTGGGCGACATCTCCTAGAAGAAGGGGAGAGGAAATGGTCACCCCTTCACTCCTTGTTCTTTCTTTTTCCTTAGTTTATAAAAGCTGACTTAAAAAAAATTTTTTTTTAAAGTAGCTCCAATTTAGCAAATAATGCAGCTAAGAGGACTGAATCATCAGCACACCTTTCTCCTGAGGATAGGCTGGCCAGCTGCCATGTGATTTTGGCAAAAGAGAAAACTGTGACTAAACTGGGGAAATGTTTGGACTCCCCCTTCCCTTACTCTGACACATTGAAAAAAGAGATAATCTTCAGAAAGGAGTTTTGGCTGTACTTCAAGCTGTTTCAAGATTCAGTTGAGGGTGTCTACACCAGCCTTCCTGGTCTCCCTGCAGAGCTGGCCTTCCCTGCTCCTGAGAAGGGAGGAGCCAGGTCCTCAAGGCCTCTTCACTTGCCAGGGCTATTCTCCTCAAGTATACTGCTCCCCGGTGCATGAGGCCAGACTGGGATTGGGACTGTTCCAGGGAAAAAGCTAGAACTTGGAGGGGCTCCTGCGTCCTCTCCCTCCTTTTCAGGCTGGTTGTGGGTCATCTGGGAGTGGCGGAGTGGATCAAGAGGGACTCTGTCCCTGGCTACATCAGGCAGCCCAGCAGGCGGCTTGGCCTATGATACTGCCTTTGTGCTTCTCACCTTTGGCTATCAATGGCACCCGGCAGCAGGGGAGGAAGGCTGTCTCTGACCAAGCAAGGCTGGCCCTTATCAAGAAGATAAGGGCCAGCCCCTGCATGCATCTGATGCAGGAAGAGGTGGAGGCATTCACTGAGGAGATGGATGGGGCAACATATCCAAGAGCAAGTAACTAACCCCGCTGATCTCCAGGAGCAGCCCTTCCAATCACGTTTCCGTATTTGAAAAATGCCAAACGAGTATGGATTATATGAGTTAATTTTTTCTTTCAAATAAAAACAAAAGACTAAAATCAGAATATTTTTGCCTGACCGGCATGGCTCAGTGGTTGAACATTAACCTATGAGCTAGGAGGTCATGGTTCAATTCCCAGTCAAGGCACATGCCCAGGTTTCGGGCTCGATCCCAGTGGGGGACATGCAAGAGGCAGCCAATCGATGATTCTCTCTCATCATTGATATTTCTCTCTCTCTCCCTCTCCCTTCGTCTCTGAAATCAATAAAAATACATTTTAAAAATAATGAAAACAGGATATTTTGAAAAAGTAAACTACTATATGTGATTAAAGCTTTATATTTGCTTATCAATATATAAGTAGTTTTGTAATGAGAAAAATGGAAGCTTTGAATAAATCTTTGCTAAGTCTTATGTAAAACATAGAAAGAATAGTGGAGGTTACCTAGTTCTATTAGACAAATAATAATTTTCTTTCGGAAAATAGTTAAACCTAAGTTAAAACAACTGAAGAGTAATCAGGCTTAGTAACTATTGTCAGAACAATCCAAAAGTAGTTCTGCATTTAATCCTTGTAGATTGTATTTCCAAAACACAGCCCACCCCCAAAATAAACTCCTCAAAATGCCCCTCAGCCCCCCAGCCCTTGAGGGGAGAAAACCCTTCTGGAGCTCCTTACCTTCTGATTCTAGTTTTTCTGCGTTGAGAGGGCTGGTTGGCGATCCTGTTGAGGACTTCCTACCACTGAGCCCTGAGATCATTGCCATAGAGGACAGTCTTCCGATGGCTCTCACAGCATTGCCCGTTTTCTGGAAAGCAGACACTGGGGTTGGACTCGGGCGGTGCCCCTGGGTCCCACTGGGCAGTGGGGCTCAGGGAGGAGAGCCCAGCCCAGCAGAGGCAGCCGTCCGTGGAACGAGGGCCTCCCGAGTGCCGAGGTCCTGCCAGAGAAGTGAGCCCGACCTTGCTCTGCTCAGCACTATCAGTGTGTCAGAAGATGTTCGGAGAATGGAATGGGGCCTGGAACCGATGTGTGCGTTAATGTGACTAAACAAGGTCAACATGAGACAAAAACCCTTTTCATACTGTGCTTCAACTCCCATAAAAGGGAGAGTTTATATAAAGCAACTGCAAGCTGAGACAGCTCCAAAGACTTATTGCTGACAGGGCGCAGCGGGGCTGTTTCTCGTAAAACAATGCCTGTGACAGGATTGCAATTGGTCAAGAGGATTGTTACTACAGATCCCACAGGTCCTCAGGCGAGTGGGAAAGCAGCACACTATTGACCTTGCGTGAGGCGTTTAACCTTTCTGGGCTGGCTTCCTTCCCTGCATAAGGAGGGGTTGGACAAGACTCCAAGGTCTCATTTAGCTCTGTGGCTGATTCAGATACTTAAGAGACTTGGGGAAACAAACAGTCTGGATGGCTCAGCACACGTCTATGAATGCACAGTGAAGTTCTGTGGGGGGCTTTTCCCTGGTGTACACCCAGGCATCACAAAGCACACCGGAGGGATGCAAAGCAATGGCACTCTGCCTTTCTGAGTCGAGGCACCTTGGGAGTGGACAGAATTTCTGCTGAAAAGGAAGCCAGAACTTGAGATGAAAAATTCTTTGCCATGTGAAAATTCTACCAAACAGAGCATTTAGGTCAACGAGGCCCCCAGTAACATACAATGCATCTATGTTTCTTACCTTTAATTAAACTTTCTTATTCCTTTTCTAAAGTCAATGGAACAACTAAGATAAGAAACTAAAGTGTAACCAACTGCTTCCACCCAAAGCATCTCTTCAGGCGCTCAGATGCTGTGCATCCAGGGAGCAGATGTCGGTGCAGACTGGCTGCGGAGAGACAGACGACACCGGCAAAGGGCTCCCACTCACCCACTGGACCTCAAACTGTGCCAAAGCCACTTCCCTCAAGTTACCATCATGCATTCTGGCATTTCAGCAAAGCCTCACAACTCTGTACTAGCTGGAAAGCCAGTATGCTTCCGTAAAAAGATTATTTCCAAAGTAAAGAATTTCAGGCCACTAAGGAATCATATAGAAAAGTGTGTGTGTGTGTGTGTGTGTGTGTGGTTTAAGCAGTGGCCCGTGGCTATGGCCACGATCACTTTCTGTTGTCACATGCCATCGGTGTTGCAGACTGTTTTCATGCACTTTGGACAGACATCCCATCTTGCTCTGTCCTCTGCCCATCCACTCTCTCAAATACATCACTGTTGGTGTGGGCATGCTTCTGGCCCTGTCACTGTGGTGAAACTGGGTCACTCTGAACAGAACCCAGGAAGCCCTGGGTGGAGGTGATGGGAGGGGAAGCAGGTGAGAGATGATGATGGAGTAAGAGCTCGGTGCAGAGGCACTGTGGCCGTGCAGAAAAGGAGACCATTTGGCAATCTCACGTGCTCTTCTGGAGGAGGCTGCTACACTGATCTGTTTGATGTGTTGGCGAGAGTGTTGAGAGACCCAGCTCTTCCCGTGGGAGCTTACTCTGACCTCAGGAACACGTGAGACACAGGCAGCCATCCCTATAGAGTCAACTTCAGGCCAAGCTGCTTCCTACTCAGCCAGATTCTCAGAGTCTTCCCTTCCTTCTCCCCTCCCTGTACCCTTTATCCAATGCAGAGAGGTTTGCCCTGGCCAGGAGTCTCTAAATGCAGAAAGTTCATTCCCAATAAGGGACTGGTTAGTTCTTGAACCACTGATTACTATGTGACCTTCTGCAAGTCTGTTCCCTTCTCTGGGCCTCATGTCCTTGAACCAGAAGATTCAAACCCCCCTGTAGCTGTACTCTTCCACAGAAGACTGGGATTCACGCTCGAGAATATGTAGCAGGGAACACCTTCCAATCCCCGAGCCCTTGGGCTCTCTAATTTGAAACACCAGGATGGTCTTCATTTCCATGGCGTGGAATAATGAAGTCTATTAACAACATGACTAATATGAAGTTACCAGAACAAGGCAAACAAAGGAGTTACAATATTTCCAAGGAGGCAGCAAATTCACATTAGCAAATAGACCATAATAGGGGGAAATTTTCCATTGGTTGGAATGATAGAGCATATAATTTCTAAAACAGAGAGAAATGTAAGTGCTTAATAATTAAAATTAAAATAATCTATGCCCGAATTCAATCTTTGGAAACTCATTTGGTGGTGGTGGTGGTGGTGGGATGGGGGTGGTGGTGGGGTAGGATAGGCCAGACCACTGTGGCTCAGTGGTTGAGCATTCGACCCATGAACCAAGGGGTCACCGGTTCAATTCCTGATCAGGGCACATGCCCGGGTTGTGGGCTCAATCCCCAGTAGGGGTCATGCAGGAGGCAGCTGATCAATGAATATTTCTCTCTCCACGATGTTTCTATCTCTCTGTCCTCCCTCCCTCTGTCTCTAAATCAATAAAAAACATATATTTAAAAAATTGGTAAGGAAGTTACTTGTCAGAACTAGAAAAGAACTATATTTGTATATGCCTTTGAGTTGAAAATTGGTTGCTGTTTCACTTAACCAAGACCTTTGGAAATTTTTGGAACATCAAGGCAGCACGTTTCAATTCCCTAAACCCCATCCTTGTTTGGAGGAAGCCTTTTTCTTATTCGAGGGCAGTGGCCAGGCTGGGTTCTGTGCTGCACGCAGGCATGGTTTGTACTGGCCTCTCTGAGGCAGCAGCTCCCCTCCCCTGGGAGCCCGCAAGAGTGACCAACCAGCCCCACGTGCCCAGGACGGAGGGCTTTCTGGGATAAGGGTCTGTCAATGCTAAAGGTGAGACAGTCCCTGGCAAATGGGCAACAGCCCCAAGATCAGAGTTTCCTGAGAAGTGCATGATATCCAAATGTGGCCGTCAAGCGTACTCAGTGCTATACTGTGCCCAAAGCTTTCCTCCCTATGGCCCTTCGGTCCATGCTGCTGGGGTCTTCACGGTCCCCCAAAAGTAAAAATGGTTGTCCATGGGCCTCCAAATTCCTAGTCCTTTGCTTCTAGTTTTGCATGCAAAAGCCCTGTTATCCTGTTCGCTTTGCCCACCCTCAAGGCTCTACTCACCACCATAGCTTTTAAAAACTCTTCCAGGTATAATTGGAAGAACATACCTTCTTTCATAATAATTTTATTCTAAGATCAATAATATGATTAGCCATCTCTATATTGCCTAGTGTACAGGGATTTGTTTCCATGTTGCTTCCTTCCTCCTGGGCCTCTCATGACTATCACACGAGAATGAAAACAAGAAACTTTCTCTTGGGCATCTGTAGAGATGCTTTCCCTTTCCCTCCACCACAGCCCAACCCACTCTGTTTCACTCCACCCCACCCTGATCCACCACATAGAATCTCTGCTCTGACAGGGAACCTATTCCAGCTAAGGTGCAGGTGCCTGGAGTTAAAAATGTCGGGAACATTGCCCTGGCCGGTGTGGGTCAGTGGATAGAGTATTGGCCCACAGACTAAAGGGTCCCAGGTTTGATTCTGGTCAAGGGCACATATCTCAGTTGCAGGCTCGGGGCCCGTGTGGGAGGCAACTAATCAATGTGTCTTTCTCATGTCCATGTTTCTCTCTCTGTGTCTCTCCCCTTCCCTTCTATTCTCTCTAAAAATCAATGGAAAAATATGCTCAGGTGAAAATTAACATTAGAAAATGCGTAAAACGTTTTCCTAAGAGAACAATGTAACATAAGATGGTCAGATGGAGTTGAACTTTCACCAATGAACTTATGCTTCAGGGACAAGATGGGTCAAAAGGGATTGTGTGGTCTACTTCTGTGAAGCCTAACCATCCATATTAAAATATGACTTTACAATTCCTTCTCTGAATTCTGCCCCTTTCTCCCAGAATTTCTGCCCCTCACTTTCAGAAAACCTCTGACTAATAACAGTGTAAACAACAAGAAAAAAAATTTAAGTGATTAAAATACCAGCACAAATTAATGGTTCCCTGACCTCTTAGACTAAAAGATTCCATTTGCTTCCTCTCTCATTTGCTTATCTCTTCTCCACTCCTGTGCTGGGTGTGTCAACAGCAGAAACTCATTTGGGGGGGGGGGGCGGGGGAAAGGGAGAAAATAGGCCAGGCTAGTGAGCAGGCAGAGCCAAGGGCCACCGCTGAGGACTGCCCCACCCCACCCAGCCCCTGCCTGCCCCGGAAACCCCACTATTTCTTTGAGATCTGTTGGCCATAGGACCGTTAATAGAGTCAACCTTTGATTTTTGTGGCCCCTGTCTTGCTTTGTTTTGTTTGTAAGAATATGTGCTACTCCGATTTCACGGGATGCTAATGGCACCAGAGGGTAAGATGAGCAGCACAGTCTTTCAACTTGCCTGGCACTTGAGGGTGGCCAGGACCACCTAACCCTTTACACGGAGTGGGGGTGGGGTGGGCGTGGGGATCAAGAACTGACTCTAGCTGTGGGGAGCTCTGCTCATAGTCCCTTGTACCACCCACCTGAAGCCCCTCCTCTGCCTGTACTCCTTGTTCCTGCCTTTGTGAAAAGTGTGGTTCCTGAGGGAACCGTAAAGTCATCCTGTGTAGCAGATACCCAGTGTCCCAGTTTCTCTGCCACAGGCAGGTCTAAATGCCCAGCCCCCTGACTTCTCAGGGAACAGACGGCTCCTTTAAAGTCAGCCTAACCCTGGAGATTCAGCCTCTGCCTTCCTCCTCTGTCTGTACTGTCACCCACTCTGTGCTCCTGCCCGCCCAGGCAGCACTTCCTCACAACCACATCCAGCCTGGTGCGGCTGGCTCCCTTCTCCTGTCCGTACTCACATATATGGTATGGAGAGCTATACCCATAGTTTATAATTCTTGCTGGGTGTTAGGTCCTTTTATGTCTATTTGCTTCGGTCCCTCCACTACACTATATGTTCCTTGAGTCTAGAATCCATGCACCCTCTCATAGCCTGGGAATGTTATAACACTAACTGTGGGAGTAAAACAATACAGTAGAT